>JXOV01009125.1:432-18582 GCA_001014945.1 Clogmia albipunctata | reverse complement strand
AAGCTATTTGCGTCGTCGACTTCGTCTCCTAAAGGAAACTTAAACCGTCTTGAAACGAAAAGAATTATTTCCATAAGATACATTGAAGAGTTATTGCGTTATTAGGTATTGGTTTTGGACTGGACAATTGAAAGGAAGAGTTTTTGTTATTTATAAACACACTGTTTTTCTTGACTAGTCGCCGTTCCTTTCGGAACATAGGACAGCAATACATAGTAAGTATTTCCATAGATATTTTTGATTTACACAGATAATGTTAATATATTGTGAGGTTTTTTTTCTGCCCACACTGAATAGCCCTTGAAGGAACAAGGGTTGAAATACGACAATGCTAGATATATAATAATAATTAATATATAATGATAGTAATTATTTTCAATTAAACCGTAAAAATTACTGAAATATCACACTAGTTTAAAATACGTATTAGTCTATATTGAAAAAGAACATTCAATAAAATTTTCTGCTACTTTCGTTGACATATTTTGGATCATAAAACAATCAGAAATGTGTTTTGAAACTCATTAACAACTTTTAACGACCAATAAATGGATTAGAAGGTGTGTCCCTGAAACCATTTCCCACAACGGTCGACCTCTGCACTCCGTCTGGGTCGTTTCCGAAATCCGAAAAATTGCATTTCAGGATCGAATTTCAGGGGCAGAGAGAAAAAGGCCCGACGAAAAACAGTAGTGCTGTCTGTTTGGCTCCTTGTCCTCTGCACTGCTCATTTATCCCGAAAGCAATTTATTATCCACGACTCCTGTCACCCGAATCATAGATTTATGGAGCAGTTTATTTGATTTATTTTTTCTTCCTACTTTTTTTCTTTCTTTCACTCTACAATGATTAAACCAAGTAAACGGGGGCCCAAAGAAAGAAAAAAAGAAAATCTTCAGACGAAGACTACTTAAATTGGATTGAATTATAGGAGGAAGGAGAAATATTAATTTGGAAATGATCGCCGCGTTTCACCACATGTGCCCCAGCATATAGTAATTAAGACCTCAAATTGTTATCGTCTCTAAGCACCACTAAATCTAAATTATTGCCCAATTGATAAAATCTCGAATGACGTTCGCCCCGATCGTAAATTCGGAGAAGGATAAACACGGCCGTAATTTGTTTCTTAACCAGCCATTTGCCCATTTTATGTTATAGACCAGCTATTATTATGCCGTGTTTTGATTTTATATAATTTATATTGATATGGTCCTAATAATTTTATATTATTTTATACGTGATAAAATAATTTAGTCATAATGCAGGAGAACAATCACGATTTTTTTAATAACACTTATGAAAATTTCAATTAATAATTTCCATTTGAAATTTTAAATTATTTTCAAAAATTCTATTTGAATCAGTTTTTTATAATAGTTATTTAAGTACGAGTAGGTTAGGAGACCTGAAGATTTTCTTTATTATGTGTAATAGTTTATTTGCACGACATAGTGCTAAAATTTGACGAATAATAAAAAATACTGTTAAAACATGACTAACATACAGCTTTTTTCAACCGCTTAATATTTTGCAAATTAAAATTATAAATTTGATAAGAATCATTAATTTATGGCTACTTTTCTTAGAAGTTTATATAAAACGAAAATTTTTATCCAGTATAATATTTGTTCAGTGAAACAATTTTTGTGTTAAAACATTTCACTTATAATTCGGCTCAAATGTAATAATATTCTCAAAAATATGTAATATGTACAATCAGTTCGTATATACGCATTTTAACTCAATTCACTTCCAGGTTTGACGGTTAAACGATTAATTGGAAATGATAAAAGCTATTGGAACAAATCACGTTAATAATTAAAGTTTGTTATTATAATATATTTAGATTTTGTCTATCTAAACATAACTTTTTTCACTCTTTTTGTGATCTTGAATTTCACGCCCTGTGATTGATGATGAAAAGCGACTCTTCACATAAGGAATTGCAAAAAAAAAATTTATAGTCTTTGAAGTCCAGAAAGTCATTCATTGTGTGGTGCTGGAGTCCAATTTTAAAAAGACCGTAACTTTTTTATTAATTAATATTTTTAATTGAAGCAAACGACGTTTTAAACTAAATATTTCTGTTTGTAGACAGTGAGTTGTATANAAAAAAAAAATTTATAGTCTTTGAAGTCCAGAAAGTCATTCATTGTGTGGTGCTGGAGTCCAATTTTAAAAAGACCGTAACTTTTTTATTAATTAATATTTTTAATTGAAGCAAACGACGTTTTAAACTAAATATTTCTGTTTGTAGACAGTGAGTTGTATAATAGAATATCTATAGCAACCTGCGTTCCGGAAGCATAAGAACTTTATAAGGGATAAAATCACACCCTTCAGAGAAACTGGGACCTTCACATAGGTTTTATATATGCGAAAACTCTTCGAATCAAGATGTATTGAGTTAGTCAAAATTTGGAGCTGTAAAAAAATTTAGTATACTTAGGAGTCTAGAAGTTTTACGGCATGCCGTGCAGCATATTCTTAAAACTTGCCTTCAAACAGTCATTGATTGTGAAAATTTGAGATTTTTGTTTTAGTTTGTAAATAAATTTGATATTTTTATATAATAGAGTACCAGTAGTAGCAGTCTGCATTAATAGAAGGAACAACAATTGTACGCTAGCCTCGTGTGCCTACCCTAAATTAAGGAGTGTCTTATATGAGGTTAATATGGTTTTAGAACTCATCCTAAAGTTAATCAATTTGCAATTTACAAGTTTATTGTTTTTAAAAATTTAAGCAAAATTTGGTATTAACTGGGTATCTTGTTTTTTACTTAAATATATTGATTTAATAGAAAAAGTAAGAAAAACCTAATATTATAAAAATGTCATCTAATAAAAAATTGCATTTTTTGTATTCTTTAAAGGACCACTATCAAATTGAACTGTGGAATATTAAAAAAAAATGTAATTGTTTAAAAGGGAAAAGGTAATAACAATTAAAAATCATCAAAAAAACTAAACAAATCCAATTTATTTAATTGTATGTTCAAAATTAATTACACACCACAATTTCTGTAAAAATAATAATTAAAATGGCATTTCTGTAATTACCAATTGTCATTAATTGATTTATCTTCGATTCCATATCCTGGCAATCTTCCCTTAATTACAATTTCGAAATTTGGGTCGTCCTGTCGCGACAAAATCAATTAGGATGGCATCCTCTAATTAGATCGTTTTAAGGAAACGGTCTTTCCATAATTGGACCCAAATGCACTTCGCATCCGTGCAGTCTCCCATGTCCTTCTGTCCAAAATCGTTATCCAAATGATAAATACTTTGAACTGTGAAATTAAATTAAAAGATGAATAGTCTAACCTGAAGCTGAACTGAATCTCATCCCGGGGACTCTATTTTTCATCGGCAATTTAGAAGAGTACATTGACTTGCCGAAATCGAGATTCATTTGGGTCTGCCTCAGACAGACAGCGAGACGTCTCACTACATCATTTTTTCGTATGTTATATATTCCAGTCATACTTCCCCCAGTTTTATACTTCAATTTTATTTTACTTTTTATTTAAGAAATGTAATTTATAATAATATAACTATTTGAGTAGAGTCTACTATACTATATTCAGTAACCTCTCGATAATTCCAACCTTCGATAATTCGAACCTCTCAATAATTCAAACCTATCCCGAATTCACAACAAAATCTTTATCTGTTTCGAATTAAATCAATACAATTTTAACCCTCGCTGATTCGAACGAAAAATCTCTGCTATTTAACAAAACCACTCAGTAATTCAAACTCATCGGCGTCTAACACTTGATTATTCGAAGTATTTTATAGGTCCCTTGGAGGTTCGAGAATCGACTGTGTTATATAAAATCTAATTTCTTTTTCTTCTTCTGCGACTCAACAACCGTTACCTGTCTAGGTCTAACCAGTTGGTTTTATGTAATTAAAGTTATCAAATGTCCTAGCTTAGAAAACCTGTCTAGTCGAACGAATAGCATTGACGATGCTAGTTGTTCGACAGTTGAGGCCGGCGTATTATTTTTTGTTAAATTTATTTTAAACAAATGTTTATCATAGAATGTTGTTTGTGAAAACGAGTAATGAAATTCGAAAGAAAAAAATTACGGTTTGGTCAGAGCTCGAGTCGAGGCCCTCAAGTTGAACTCTGTGCAGCGCTTTAACCATTGCGCCATTCTGGCTATCTAATTTATTTGAGATAAGTTGACCTAAAGATCAAACTAATGTACTTTGAAAACATAAAATATAAAATTTTGTATATAAAACTAATAGATGTACTAATATTGGAGTGGTGTGTGTTTTCAGATATAAGTGCCTTAATAAAAATTTTTTAATAAAAAGTAACAGACTATTATTAAAATCTAATGAATAGTTTGTATTTTACTGTAATAACAAACATTGTTATTTATAAATACAACTTAAAAAATTGATATGTTTTTACTCTAATTTATAAAAAAAATATTCCCTATACTCATGTATATTTCTTGTATTAAATATAATACGAGTAGCTTAATCTAGTATTGAAATTTGAATGAGTTCCTTCACATTTGTAGTACACTCATTAGAAGAAACAACGATATTATAGATATACTTTTTACAGTAAAATGCAACTAAACAAATCAATTGTTTTCAAAATAAAATTTTGTGAAAACTTAAATTTATAGAATAAAATTTCGATTAGAAAATGAAATGTCCATTTAAGGCAACATTTTTTTAAAACAAATTGCCAATTCTATGAATGATGCCAGTTTGGTTACTACGATTGTTTTTGATTTGGACTATGAAATTTGTATGAAATTTCGAGTCACAAACACAATAAAACGTCCGGTTGTTTTATAGATTAGATTTTGTTTTAAGATAAAAAGAACGGAAGGGGTTTTATATTGGACCCAAATAATTTGTACGAAATTGACACAAAACAAGGCCATATATCTTGTACCGGGTGAGTCTATAGAAATTCGTATTTTATTTTGTTATCTTTGATTTTTGTATGAAATTATTTAAAATTGCATAAAGTATTGTATTAACCGCAGCTATTAATAATTATGAAAATGTAGGGAGTGATTGTGATTTTAGGATCATTGATTTATATAATTTTTCGCTAATCAAGCTTGTTCTTTAAATTATTATTATATTGAAATAAAGTTTAAATAAAAAATACAAATATTTCGGGAAGTAGAACTGAAATAGGCGGAAAAGAGGCGAAACGAGCGCAATCAGTGACTACTGAGTTTGGCTGCTGGGCACATGTGGCGCGCTAATAAGTAATAAGGCGGAGTAGACACTCTGTTTTTCTGTTCCTCCACTGCTGCTGCTGTCTGTTTGGATCACACCACGCCATTCATCATCGCTCACTTTTGGACCCGTGGAAAAATCAGCCACAGTCTCTCTTCCTCTCTTGCCGCTTTGCACTTTATAATTATTGTAATGGGATTTCGAAAAACAGTTTATCGAAATTTTCGCACGGTCGTCTTTTATCAAATGACATAGTCTAGGTTTTATGACGGTTTGTTTTGTGTAGATACGAGTGAGAAACTCATCTTTATTAAAGTGCCATCAACACAAAAACACCACAAAGTAGTGATCCCATAAAGAAAAAAGAAAAACAAGAGGCAAACATTGACTTTTGTAACCGTAAAGTCGTGATTTCTGTCAATTCTCATTTATTCAGCCATAAATTATGAAACAGAATTAGGTTTCAAAGAAACCATTTACTATCAATTAAAATAAATGACTATAAACATGTATTATGCAAATGTATGAAATAAAAAAGAACTAATGTAGTTAACAGTAAGACATACACAACACATTCAAACTTGCGAAGAATTGAACTATTTTATATAAAATAAATTTAAATTTCATTTTTATTATCAATTAATTTAAATTAATTTTTCCTTTTAGTTAAGAACAATGAATTTCCTTTTCCAGAAAATTAATTTCTCATATTATTTTGCTTTAACTCATACAATCAATTAAACGTGTTAATAAATTATTGTATATAAGAAGCAGTTTCCAGTTGTATTGACATCAAAGGGAAGTGGAAAATTTGTCATATTCACCGAATGTCATACAAATCATATTAAAGAAATTAAACTAAATTCAAAACCTTTTCTGTTGTTTAATACGTTATATGCAATTCCATTGAAAAATGTTTGCAGTTTAGAAGCCATTGCTTCATCTAGAAAGTGCTTCATAATTAAATCTTATTTAATTGTACATAATTCCCGCAAAGTAAAGTTGTCCTTAAATATTTATTGAGATGTCTCATTGTGATCTAAATGAAGAGTGCTATCACGGGTATATCAGCGATACAGTGTAATGTGCTCTATTTCCATGATATAGCGAAAAAGTGAGACCACTAATTCAGTTGCTTAAAAAAAATTCACGACATAATTTTCTTAATTATATGTGTTTAAACTATTATTTAGTACTAAATATATATACTTATTAATATATTAATATAAATAAATAATAAGTATTTGAATTGTGTAAAATCTGGTTGGATATGTAATTTTGTTTTTGGAAAACCTTACACTATATATAATATATTATCTTCGGACGTCAACTTGAGAAATTCGGTTTCATCATATTCAGACAGGACTCTGATAGCTGGTTGTTTAGCAGGAAGGATGTCGATGGATTGGCGTGGTTTGCAACTCGTGATCGATACTTTAAGCTCGGCTCAGATTGCCGAGCTTTTCAATCAATGGTTGGCACTCATATTTTAAAGAAAGGTGATTTCTTTATTTTTCTAAAACTTTATTGTTGTTTAATTATGGTACATTTTTACCACACGTTGTTAAAATTCTATTATTATACGGAAATATTACACTACATACTTTAATCAATTTTCTAAAATCGCTAATAAAAATCATGCCACTCACTACACTGTAGCCGATCCCAATTTATTTAAAAATTGTAGCAAATTCGTAAAAATCGGTCACACTAACCGGATGGGCGTTATATGCTTCTATTTTGTAATAGCTTTTGTATGTAACCAAATTTCACTTTGATTCGTCAAAGCGGATGGTTTCTATAATCTGAGTCATATTCAACGGATTCTACTAAATAGTATGTTCTCAATCAAAGACTGGTAATTAATTTTTCGATAGAAAATTACCTTAATTTGAAGTTTTCCCCTTTAAAATCATCGAATTGGATCGAAATTCGAAATTCAGTCCCGATCATAAGAGACATAAACGACACGTATTATATTAATGAGTTTAAGATTTTCTTTGAAGAATTTATAAAAAAAAACTTAATCAACATGTCCAATAAAAAAATTAAACAATAGAGTGACCGAAGGAATTTAAAATTCTTTTCTTAAATGGAAATCGTTAAATTATTCTTAATTTAATTTATTGTTAGTATTAACGTTTTAACTCTAATTTTTACCAATAGTTAATCTCAACTGACGCATTTTTGACAATACTTATAAGATCACAAAAATTAAGATGGCTCCTGCACATTAGATACATGACGACAGAACGCCTAAAGTACTGTTGAAAAGTGCAAAAAGGGACGCTCTCGGTAACGATGGATGGACTGTGTCCAAGAGGACATCACTGCTATGGCAATCGATGGATGGACGGCTAGAGCAACAAATCGACGAGAATGGAGACCGGACGCTAAGGTCCACTGAGGACTATTAAGTTAGAATAAGATCCAAAGATCTTTTCTGAATTAAAAATTTTATAACAAAAGAAAGAGATCATCAAATTGAATGTAAAATTATAAGAGATTACAATTCTCAATAATCTTCTCATTGTGGTCCAGAACAAATTTTCTCCAATTTAACTTAGTATTTAAAAAACCCACATACGAACTTAGTCTATTACTTAGAGAAAAGAAGCTAAATAAAACTGAGTTTAATATAGAGCTTTAACAAACAAAATAAATATGAGTATTTATTTAAGAAATTCTTATTAGATAAATACAAATTCCCATCAAAATAGCTTTTTAATTATTTGGCAACAGAATAAAACCAGATAATTCTGGGCGAAAGACGTCAATTCTTATCATTAGAGGCTAATAACTCTTTAATAAATGGCTGTGATTTCTTGAGACTGTTTTGGAATGTGTGGCATTTGTGTATTTATTATAATTTAATTACCAGAAACATGCCCCCAAACACTAATAGCCGAGACGGGACGGAGGACGGGACAAAAAGTGGCCAAGAATTTGTTCTCACCGTCGTTTTTTGTCGTTGTTTTTTTTTTTCTTCTGGGCAAATTCACATATTATTCCGAAACATCGAATTCCAGCGACACTCTGGCCCAAAGAACGACAGGCCAGCAAAAAGGCACACATCGGTCCAAAGACAATAAATCAAATCGATCTCGAATTGTGGTGTATTTGGGATGATATTACGTTTTTTTCCTGTTATTTATTCGGATTTTAATCCGTATTTTAAGTGATTCATTAGGAGGGCAAAAAGTGGATTTATTGCCCAACTCCAATTGAATTATAGCTTGTCGATCGATCGATCGTTGAGCAGGGGGACAGAGAGCAGCGATCATTATTAATAGATCACTGAAATGAACACGATTCCGATCACCGAAAGAGTGCGGGACAAAAAAACAGCCAGCGAAGGAGCTGTAATCTTCATCGGACAATCGAAATATTACCATCATAATTTACCAGTGTCTTACCATCGATCTGTCCATCGATTAAAATCGATTATTTATAGAACCAATGTTAATAATTTTGTCGTCTGTCAAATGAACTGAACACTCATTTTTCAAAGCGAACCAGCAACCTGTATTCAAATTTACAAGGTAGGATTACCATTCAATGTAAGAAAAAAACAGTTTAGTTTTGTTTGAAATAGCAAATCAACGAATTAAAATATATTTCAATACAAGTGGTGAAATAAAGGTTATTGCAGCACGAATTTACCATGTATTTTGATAAGCGCAACGAGGTAAAATAGGTAAACGAGTGTTGTAATAACCTATATCAAATGTGTATTGAACACTATTTTGTGTAATTCTGAAAAAATACCAGATAAACGATAATTAATAATGAAATCGGTCGCAACGGCTTTTTTAAATTGTGGATGAAGTAAGACATAGTGTTTATTAGAGTGAGATGGGAATACTCTCCAGGAAATGTTTTGACAACTATATGTAATTTCATTAAATTAGTGACAATGTCCAGCTCTCGCACTCATATGTCAATATTGACCTAATAGTTGTTTAATATAGGGTAAACTTGAGAGACATGCTATCCCTTCAATTTAGGGTGAAAAAAAGATAAATGTATATATTTTTCAGTGTTTGAAAGCTCTTAAAGGAAGTTCAAAGCCTAGCGCTATTAATTATCCAAAGTTTAAAGCCTTCCAATTAACAACACTTTTCAAATTATTATTTACAGCCCTTCTTTCAAAAAGGTATGGTGTCTTCCCCAAGTTTACCCTATTTGCAGTTCCGCTCTAAGTGAATTTCTACTGCTGGTCAATACTTTTCTAAAACTAAACATAGTCCTGTAAACCATGCATACAAAACATGTATTTCGTCTTAGCTCATTAATGCGCAGCCCAAAGTCAGAGGAAAAATAAGTTTTCCCTTTCAGTTCCTGTAAGGAATATGGGGGGTCTCAACCTCAACCAATGAGCTTCCGACATTTCAGTGACTATATGTTTTCAGTGTATTTTTAGTCGAATAATAGAACCTAGAACAGTTGAAAAAGGATCCTGTCAATCCTAGCCGCCCAGGGATCGAACCCTCGACTCCGAAGAGGCAGCCGGAGGCGAGTCCAAAGTCACAGGAACTTCTCCAATTATTGTTAAAACTCTCTTTTATGGACGGTACGGATAGTGATAATATAACAATGTCATCGGCATATATTTGGACAGATTTGTTCAAAGTAATACCTCCGGGGTCAATCTTTATCACAATGTATATCACAATTTTAAAAAATAAGTTTGGAAAGAGCATTCCCTTGTCTTATTTCGGAATTAACCGTAATTTCATCGGAATATCGGTCATTTCTAAATACTTTTGCATTTATGATCTACGTAGTACGAAGTAAACTATTTTTGGACTAGCTCCTATTTCTTGTAACGGTTCTCTGACCATTGCTGTTCGTAGACTTTTCAGTGATCATTTTCAAATTAAAAAACTATTCTTACCTTGTTACTAACCCTACATCTACTTTCAATCTCAATCATCCTTCGCAGTGCCACAGTCAGGTAAGTAATTGATTAATAAAGACTGGCATCAGCTGTCCCGTGGTCGTCCTGTGGTCGCTGATCGTGCTTCTTTCTTTCTTTCTATCCATCGTATTTACCCTGGGATTTACTCACCGATCAAACGCTCGCCCAAAGTCCATAAATCATAATTCCGACTCTTGATCCACCACACGATACTCTCATTTTTTACCACCACTCTCCTCCGGACAAGTCTCGTTCCTTGCTGCTGCTGCTGGATGATGTGCTGGCTGCTGTTGACTAAAAACAAACCAGCTAATGATTTCATTCCGATTTGTTTTCTGATTGTGTCGAGCAGCGAGGCTAAATGTAAATGGCGCTAAGATTCTCCTCTTTCTCTCTCTCTCCATCTCTATCTTTTGGTGCCTCCCGCCGAGCCCAAGACATTCCAGTCGAATTTTATTAATTATTTCCGAATTCTATGAATTTATTATTCAAATCACTCAGATTCTTTGTATCGAGTCCAAATTAACCGATCTCTCTCAGCTGGGAAAAGAATGGATGGGATTTTAAGTGGTGATAATTGAATTTTGTCTCATGGTTTTTTGCCCAATTTTTTATTTGCGGACACAAACTCCGCTTATCTCGGTAAATCTGGTCAGCAATCAAGTGAATACGATAAATTAGCGCTTAATTATTGGCCAAAAATACGAGACACATTTTTCATTTTTCAACAGAAATGTTTTGCAATTCGTAAAATCTAATCGATTTCCAATATTGATTAATATCAAACGTTTCGTAGAACAAGTCTCGGTCTCAGCGACTAACAACCCGTTTCAATCAGTGTTCTTGGCGACCAGCAGAGCTAAAATTAGAGGTTTAATTAGGACTTTAAACAAATACAATATTTTTCTATTAATTGGAACCAATTTATTTTCAAACAATAAATTTATCGAATTCATAATTAAACATAAGGGATGTTTTAAACCACGAACGTAGCGAGTGCCTTAAAGAAGGCCCGAGTGTTTAATAATGCTTATCGACCGTGTTTTATACAAAATTTTATGCATTTTAAAATAAATTTACACAAAAATAAAACAAATAATTGCTTTAGTAAAAGCATAATGTCAATAGTAAGCAATAAAAATGAATAAAATTGATAAATGTTATAGAAAACGAATGAAATAAGTATTCTAAATTTAATTTATGTTTATTTATATGTTTTTTTACCAAATTTTATTCAATTTGCATATTTCATTGTTTGTTTAGAATTATGATGTAAATAATAGAAGACAACCCAGTACTAAATTAAGGTATAAACACAAACAATTAAGGAATGTTTCTGTAAGGCGAACAGAACTTTCGGTTCAATTTTTCTATATATCTTGGAAATAGAGCACATCGCAATGTATCACTGATCACCCGTGATCAGCATTTAAGAAAAATTTACATTTGGTCATTTAATGGAGAAAAATTCAATTTTATTTATAATCATGGTCTACTATATTGTGGTGGAGGGAAAAATGTCAAAATATATTTTCCATCCAGACACCTAAAAACAAAATTTATGATATTTTCATTGGATTTTTTAATTGTAAATAAATTCTTTTAATAATTTCTTGGTTCATCATCAATATGTGATTTAATTTTTCTAAAAATATAATTTATCAAAATCAGAGTTTTTTATAATTATTTGTGCCTTATCTTTTAATGATTTATTTCCTCAAACTTGTTAAATTTTAATAATAAAAAAAAAGGAATTGTAAAATTTCATGATGTAAATTTTACAATCAAAACTTTTGAAAAACTAAACATGTTTTAATCTTGTTACAAAATTCCATGTTTTCTTATTTTTTTAGAACCTTATGATTATTCTATGGAAGACTGTTAAACAATAGAGAATTTTTGTATTTGGTACAATTTTTGTGATGTTTCATAATTTAGTGCTTTTTTAAAATTTGTATAAAATTAATAAGTTTATAACTAATATTAATTTATAAATCCAACGCTAATTAACAATAAGGTCGTAGTAATGTCTGGTGGTGGTGGTAGTAGTCAAAAGTTAGCAGTCGGCAGTCAACCATTGTTTTGATTTTACATACAAGTAAATTAGTGATTATCTCGCAACGAAAGACTTTTAAAGTGACTAAACACGTGAAATAACAACTTAAGATTATATTTTTTTATTTTAACGTGCTGAATATCCATTATTTTGCGCCGAAATACGGAAATACATGCAAAACTACTCTAACACAATTAGGGTTGAGCGGCTTTGTATATACCTTTAATTTGATTTTATAAATTGGCAAAAGTGAATAAATGGATTTATATATAATAATTTATTGATTACTATCTTAATTTGTTAATAATAATATTTGATTGTTTTAAAGAGTTCAAATTATTGTAAGTTTTTACATTTTTTTTGGCTTAGCTCAACATTATTCTACTACAATGTTAATGCATGACAATTCAATTTATATTTTTGGTTTTCTTATAAATTGGCCTAGATTATTGTACTTTCAAGTCGCGCTTTTCTATTTCGTAATATAAAAAATAATTATTGGTCTATTTCATATCAAAAAGACTTCCTCTTTCGTATGGTATCTAATTAAAAAAAATAAATCAATATTATTAAAATATTCATACTCACTATAGTAAAAATCAATGTAATTGATTTACGATTACATATGTTCGACTTTTAAACTACATAGTTTTTGCTATTCCAAATTGAGCTCATAAATCATTGTAATCTATTTGGAAATGCCATAAAACACTCTCTGATTTGGGTTTTGTCTGAGATTATCAGCACTACAAATGAGAAGCAGGTGCTGACAGTAGCCAAGATTGATCGGGTTGGACCCTTGTTGGAATAAAATTGATTTATTTCCAGAAATTGACATTAAATGGAGTTTGAATCCGAATCGAAAATGGAATCATTTATCCATAAAATTAAATCGAGCGGATTCGAGAGTGTCGTTAATATACGTAGAATATTATTTAAAAATAAATGACAATTAATTGAGGAGAATTTGGGATCTGATTGGTCATATTTTACCTCCATTCATTCATATTTCTCCGTCCTCTTCCCATTCTGCTTCACCGTTTCGGTCCAATCCAATCTCTGGCCAGCATCTTTGCCCGCTTCTTGGTGGTGATTCCTCTCCTCTGTTTAAAATTCCCCAAAATCGTCATAAACGAATTCCAGCGTGTCATACCTGAATAGTAACGAGAACGAAAAGGTTAAACTAGGGTTGGTAACGAAACAATTAAATTTTTAAAATTATTTAAGATTTTGTATACAGCATTAGTAAAAAAATAAATAAAAAAAACAATTGCTTTGAGAACTAAAATTTGGTATAAAATATCAATTTCTTTTCCGAAGATTATGAGTCTTTTCATTTTTTGCGCACTCTGTGTTAGTAAAATATTTTTATTTTGTTTTTTTTAAAACAAGTATAGTAATTTTCCTATTGCCGGTAATTGAATAAGCATTTTATTGAATTTATTTTTTTTAATATCTCCAGGCTCATGGAGAGTATAACTTTGTAAAAATATTTAAAATAAGTTTAAAACAACTAATCCCATTTAAACACCTACAAAACGTTCCAGTTATTTGATTACTCTTCCGTTTGTAGTTGGTTGATTTGGTTTTATTACGTTTTTGAGAGAGAGAGAACTAATAAAAATCATTAATATTCCTTTCTTTTTAAGATTTTTTAAAAAAACATATTTTTTTTATTAAATAACTTAGTATTACTTATAATTTTGGAATTAATAGGGGTTTTATGCATTAAAGATTAAATAAAAGTTGTTATATATTTTAAGGCCAATGCAATGCAAAATGAATTAAACGAATTTTTTTAGTGTTTACTCGTTTCCTTACATTTTATAAAATTATATTAAAAAACGTTTACAGTTTAGTAGCTACTGCTTCCTCTAGAAAGTGCCTCATAACTGTGCAGTGTTTAATTATACATTATTCAATACCCACAGATTATCACAAATCGTCATGTTGTAATATTCGGTTACTAAAAAATATTTAGTAATTTTAGATCTTAGTAGCTCGATTGGAAAATATATTTTGAAATTTTTCTTATATCTACAATAAAGTAGACTATGATTTATAAATCATTCACTGAATTGAATTTTTCCTAATAAAATGACCAAAAGAAAAAAAATGGTAATTAATGTGTCTAATTTAATGTATGATTTTAAAGATCGGGTACATCACGGATATATCAGTGATGCAGTGTAATGTGTTGTATTTTCGGTCTATATAAAAAAAATTTAACCGATAATTATATTCGGTTGACAGAAACTTTCCTTAATTTTTTGTGTTTAGACCATTCTTTAATACTGGTTTGTTTTCTTATTCATGACTTCACTTTTCGCAAAATAAATAATTACACGAATTGTACGAAATGTTGTAAAAAAAGCTAATTGGAAAAGCACATAATTAAACACTTGTATCTTTTCAAGAACTCATATCATTCATTTTTCAGAATTATATCCGTATTTAGCTTTATGTCATTTTTTCCGTTCTCTATATAAATAACTATTAAAAGCATAAAAAGAGTTTGTTGGTAACTCTATTTAGCCTAGAGAAAGAGAGAGGAAATCTGGTTCAGAAATCGGCAACTTTGAGCAAATCAAAAGACTGGAGATCTCCTCTTTTGATGACTTTGATGAATTAGTAGAGCCTAATTATTCCGGCAATAAGGAAGAAGGGCAGACACAAGCCGAAACAATGATATAATGACGACGAAATATCTCTGTGTTGTTTTCGGCGAATGCCTGGATTTCCTTTCATCCCATCGCTTTGCATTCCTCGCCTCTTTGAACCGGGCGCGATTCAGGCCCCGATTTGGGCAGTAATTAGAAGCAAAGGCATCAGAGAGTTCGTGAATAAAATTTACAAACAACAGAATTATTAAAGGACGCCATTTTGAAACAATTAAACGACATTTTCCACTTTTGTTTCTTTCTTGTCAAAACAATATTTAATTTACAAAACCGAAAACAAAGCATTTTGCTAAACTAAGTTTTATTATTCCACTATTATTTTCACTTTATTACACTCAACTAACCACTGTTTTAGACACTCTAAAGTTCTTCTTTGGGTATTATTAATTCAATTGAATAAATCTTCGCCTCCTCCTCAGGAAATTTCTGTGGCTACTAAGATTCAAGTGAGTGCATTTAAATTTCTTGATTTTCTGCACAATTGCAGACTACTAGACTATTACAATTAATAATCCGATTCAGACTTTGCCAAACTAAATCTGCAAGCTATAAACATACGTCTTTACATAATGTAATTTATGATGTCGATTCGGATTTGGAATGTGAAAATTATGATAATGTTTACTTAATTGGAAACTAATTGTTGAACGCACAATGCAAAGACCATTTCTCATTTTAACACAATAAAAGTCATGTTTTATTTATTAGAGATTGGCGATGGGAATTTTTCTATTCTTTTAGCATGTATGAGTATACTATCTCTAGGAATAAGAAAATACATATGTTAATATTAAATGCAATAATATTATAGTTTCTTAAAGTATTTAAACAATTTTTTAAGAATTGAAAAAATTATAATAACATACCTAAATGTTGATAAAGTTCATAAAATTCGTAAAAATGATTCTTTATTTGGGCATGAAGGTCATAATAGTTATTTGTGCTACAAAGGTCTAAATTGAGCCATTTTTTAAAAAGGAAATGAGTGTAAAATACGAGCTGCTAACGAGTTTTTCATCGTTACTTAGTTTAAAGCTGACTATTGGTTTTTAGTTAAAATTCTAAAAACACTTTCAGTGGATATTTAGAATAATATGAGCATCTGCATGATTAATAATTAATTCATATATTATAATTTCAATAACAATTTGTAAAAAAATAATAATGTTTTCGAGTTATTTTATTAATACTCGTAGTTTAAAAAATTGACGAAAAGATGAAACGTGTGTCAACTAATTTGTATGAATTTCGCCTCGTTTCTTTTTCATGATCAGTGCTAATATTTTTCTTTAGTGAAAAAAAAATTTAGGACCTAGACGATAAAAAAATTATGAGCTATTACGATAATTCCAGTAATATTCATTAGCAATATTCATAGAAAACCTTGTAAATGCAAAACTGTATCCAATTATTCCGTTTGTGGAAGTCTTCGCTGCTTAGATTTTCAATTTGGTAGCTCTAAAATAACATACTAGATTACATTTTATCAAGAGAGTACATTTGATTAGTAATGCCCATTACTTTTAAACAGTTATTCATTGAAATTAATTTAAGGAAAACTCTTTCAAACACATTTTGTTGAAATTTATGTTTGACACTTGACTAAATAACAAAAAATATTTCGTCTCCCTAGGATGATTTCTGATTTTTTATAACAACTTATTATAAAACTTATTACAGCCTCATGACAGTTATAACACAAAATTTAAAGATAAATATTAATTTTTATTCGAAAAAATAGCAATGAATTACACAAAATGTAGTACGCAATGGTAGGTAATGCTACTTTTCCAAGTCAGCTTTGGACCTCGACGGAAAAGTGCCTTATTACCTACGTAAACTACTATTAATATGATGAAAAGTATAGTTTAAAATTTTTTAGTTAACTGAAATTTTTCCCATCATAATCATTGCATAGTCCTTCGTTGAGTTTATTTATAACCAAATAATCGGAAATATTTTTAGTTGATAAAGCGAGTGAACAGTTCGCCACCATCGGATGAGCCTTCATGTGATTAAAACATCCTGATATATCGTCCAATTAACGAACCGTTCTAGCAATTCGACGAGCGATACGAAAAATGCGAACCGTGCCAAGAATCCGTTCGCGGGCAATTTATTGAGCTATTTTTGAATATTTCAAAGCAAATTGACAGTATTATTCGATCGAAATGTTAACAATTGCACCGAGTGCATAACAAACGCTCTGATTCAGCACCACAAGAGTTGCATGTCTAGGAGTCGTGGCCGTCGCAACAAAATATCAAAATAGTTTGCTCGTACTTCCCTTTTATGTTATTTTACTTCCTAGATCAATGGCGTTAGGATAATAGTATAAAGCTATGTGAGCATTAACAATAAAATCGATATAAAAAGCAGTGCAAAAATCTTAAAATAAACACACATGTTTGATTTCTTTTTTAAGCAAAAACGTAAGTATTTAAAACAAATTGAAAGGTTGTTGAATCTCAATAGTATTTATTTTAATTTAAAAATAAAACCAAAATAATTAAATTAAAAAGAAAGAAGTTTTCTAACAATTTTATTTATTTAAAGTCGATATAGTCTAACAAAATAGTGTAATCAAAATAGAAATGAAGGTGTTAAAATTAAAATTTTGTATAAAATTTATTCTTAAATAATAATGTTCTTAAATTACGCGACAATTGGTCCTAATCTAAGTTTAACCAATATAACAAATTGACAAAACATTTTCGATGATGCGATTAACATTTAGTACAAATTAATCTGCAAAGGAGATACACCTACGAAAAAATGTTTGATTTTTTTGTATTCAATATTAATCACAGAATTACTATATTTTAATAGTAATTTATTGTTTAATTTTTTTTGCTATTTTGTTGCATAAAATTATTATTATGATACCAAAATTTGTTCTGTCAAATCACGTTTTTATGGCACAAGTGCTTTAAAGAATTCTTTAAAGCACTTCTGCTCTTACTTTTTTTTATTTAAGTGTGACCTCCGTGACAGAAATCAAAATTTATATGAACGTCAGTTTCGTTGTATATGATTTAGTTGTATTTGTGGATGATTTCTTCACAACAATTATTTAAAGTTAAATATAACAAGTAAGAGAAACAAGATTTAGCTTTCTCGGTCTTCCCATGGAATTCGAAAGAGAAGGAAAAACAATGTGACGGAGACAACAAATTTCAAAAATGATCAACCATCGAGTGTTAGACTTTACGTGACTGTTTGTTTTTCAGTGTATTAGTAGTCAGTTAATAGCACCTAGAC
>JXOV01009123.1:0-36807 GCA_001014945.1 Clogmia albipunctata | reverse complement strand
GATTAAAATGAACAGTCGTTATTTTGTTGTATTTATTATTTTTTATTTAAGTAAATTAATAATTCAAATAAGAATAGAAAAAATTTGGCACACATTTCCAATTGTTAATCCCTAAATTTTTTCGGAGAAAATTGTAANTCTGGGATCTGTAAATTAAAATATAAATTGGTTTAATATCGATTAAAATGAACAGTCGTTATTTTGTTGTATTTATTATTTTTTATTTAAGTAAATTAATAATTCAAATAAGAATAGAAAAAATTTGGCACACATTTCCAATTGTTAATCCCTAAATTTTTTCGGAGAAAATTGTAACTGAGTTTACAGAAGGACTACTCTGGTTTGGTAAGAAAATATAAATGTATTTGTCATCTCTGGCATTTACATTCATAAAAAGTTAATCCATATTCTAAAAAATATGTTAATTATTTAGTACTAAGGGACTATTTGGGATAGCTTCTACTGTTTTCATACCAGTTATTAGGAAGATCTGAATAATTTATTAGAAAATCTAACTTATTATTATAAACAATATACAACACTAAATTTTTTAAAATAATTTTTGTAAAAGGATAAAAGAAACACATAGTGAAGTTGTGTCATTAAAAATGTCACTGCAGAATCTGGGCAGTTAACGTATTGTTGATCATATGTTTTTAGTACATTAGTGATCGGGCACTTTGACTGGTTAATAATGGAACAATTCAGTCCGCCCATTTCAACAACTATGAAATATCTTTAGAATTCAGTAGATATGTTTTGGTAAATATATTAAGCTAAAAATTCGCAAAGATTACAATATAACATGGCAAGATTGTAATCTTCGAAGTTTTATTTCAAGNGGCTATAACCTCAATTCACACTGTATATTAAGCTAAAAGTTTGCAAAGATTATCTTGCCCTGTGGTTAATTCTAAGTTTTTATTTCAAATAGTTTTTTACAATCTAAAATAAGAAAATCATATTCATTTTTTTGTAAATATTGTTAAAGTAATCGTAAAATACAATAAATTATCGATCGAATCGTAGCAAAATCTCACATATAAAACATCATGTTTCCTTTCAGAAGTATATTNTCTTTAAGGCACTCGCTTAAAACAACCCTTGTACTTAATAATGACTTATCTCATCGACCTTTTTGTATAAATAACTATTAATTTTTGTAAATATTGATTAAATAATCGTAAAATACCATAAATTATCGATCCAATCGTACCAAAATCCCGTATATTACATAAAACATTATGTTTCCTTTCAGAAGTAAATAATTATATAATAAATATGTATTTCCAATACCGCATGTTTGGGGACTTTTTTTACATTATTTATAAATCGTAATTTTAAAACCCTTTATAAGAATAACATTGTTCTAATTTTTTCACAATACTTTTGAAATTAGTCAAAACAATGAAAAAGTTTAGGCAATTCTCCATACAAAAATTGAATCCGTCAAAATATATTAACTTATTCGTGGAAACATAAATTAGCCTAAAAATACAAACATTAAAATAAATGTTTTCTTGCAGTGAGCAGCAGCAATATGGCTTTAAGCGATAAATAATTTCAAATTAATGTTGTTGAGGTTATATCTAACCATACATAAGGATAAGACATAGCAATAAAATGAAAGGTCACCATTAAAATGTAATATGAAGCGGTTCCCCGGCGAGAAAGACAATCAAAAGAAAACAATGAACAGCCCTCGACAAAGGTTGAGAACATAACTAATAACGATATATAACCCTTATTGGAAAGTAGTTTCTGTTTACCCAATTCCATATATACTTTCTCTTCTCATTTAATCGAGGCCGAACACAATCAATTTTCTACGTCTTCTTGGAAATTATGATATCGGTTGTCTTTTGATGATTACAAAATGAATCATCAAGAAAACAATGACAAATAAATATGTAATTTAATGCAAATAATAATCAATTTGATATTAGTTAACATCAAAATAACTCTAGGCGAAGATTAATAGATAATTGCTTACTTACACCCAATATTGAACCCATTGCAAATCCATTGGCAACTATTTTAAAACTACATCTTTAGAAATTCCTAGGAATAAAGAAATGTTGATAGATGTTTGGCTAAATATTCTACTAAATGTTTTCAAAAATCCCTTATACCCTACGTATACTGAATTTGAAGCCAATATTTGCAAAAAGGGTCATGTGATCATAATAGTTACTAATTGGTTTACGTTCACACTTGAATTGAAAATTGCTCTTTTTTGGATTTTATGGTTTTGACGAGCTATTGTACATTTTATATTTCGCAATTTTCCATTTTCTCTCAAAAATAATATCTTTCGAAAGTAACGTTATTATTTAATCATGCTTTTAGATATTTTGCATATCAAAAGATACAATTACAGACAAACTCTCAAAACTTTAACGCTGTATAAATTTTTAATTGAGATCAAAATAAAAATTTTGCACGGCGGACTATTAAATATTCTTCTAATATTATTTTCCAATTGTATTAAAATTTACAAAAGGAAAAAATCGTTTAAAATCACTTTCAAAATTATTGCACAATATGTGTAGTAACAATTGGAGAACGCCAACACACTTATTAATTACGTCAGAGTTTTGATTATTTCTTAATGACGTGGTGAAAGAAAAATAGACTGGTTTTACACAATCATAAGTGATTTCCGTTATTTTGGGCCATTAGGAGTTAAATCATATATATAATTTTATTCATATCTGTAGACGATTTTAGACTATCTTTGATTGGTAGCCCCCTTTAATTATTTGCAATTATACTCAGTAGCATCACTACTTAAAGCATGTGGTTCTACACTTTTTCACATTTTGAGAATCCTGGACTTAAACCATGAAAATATGCCATTAATCTTACAGTCCTTCTTTAATTTAATTCATAACCTATTCCTTATAATGTCTCAGACCTATGCTGCCCTCGTGGGTGGTGCCGAGTAGCATGAATGAATAATCGAAATTGAAGTGAACTTGTTTCAATAATTTAATTCTTAAAATGTTATCATTTACAACAAAATCATTAAGTCATCCTATAATTAATATTAGATAACAACTCTTATTCCAATCGTATTTCGAATGCAAAAATCGATAACATCTATTATTGAATAACACTGCGAATAAAACTGATACTACGATATCGAGTATCATTCAAAGGAGTAGGATTTCAATATTAAAAACCAGGAGCGCATTTGAATCAAGAAGGGCATTAGATAACGTTTGCAAAAATCAATCACCCTCAATAAAATGAAAAAAAAAACTAATAATGAAATCTTTTGTTTTCCGTTGTTTGTCGTTTCTCCTCTCCTCTATCCTTTTATCTCTTAATCTCTGCTAATAAAAAGTCAAGTATTTGTTGTAACATATTTGCTTCTTTCACCATCACCTTTCCTCTTTTCATCTCCTGCCTGCACTTGACTGCTGTTGTTACTGTTGAGCCAATCGAGCTCAAGTTCAGTCGGTCTGTCGGTCGTCGGGTATCGTTTTATAGCAGCCGCCGACTAGGTGATAATGACATTCCATAACCATCATCATCAGGGCACAACAACAATGGCTAGCTAGCTGGCCAGAGAGCTTCAATTGGCTTGTGGTGATGGGCGATTTTCGTGGCTTGTGAGGGTGATGGGTTATCATTATTTAATTACGTTCAATGGCACATACACACCATTCACCCAACAAACACCGACAACGTCCGACTGATTTAGACGACGTGCCCCCAAATAACCACCGCTCTTTATTGTATTTGTTAAACCGTAATATATATTAACAGCTATCATTTCTTTTATTTAATTATACTCTTGCTTGGGAAAGCAATAATTTTTAATGTCTATTTAAGTAATAAACTCATTGGTTTTTAATGCTTAGCTATTGATGTTTAGTTTAAGCTTTTATTTATTTATCTAACTTAAATAAAATATACAATCAACAAATACTAGTATTGCAATATACTCGTAAGTTCTATATAATGAAAATTTACTATTTGGGCACGGTTGAAATAAAAAAAAAAAATTTTTGTACATTTTTATTTATTCGTATTGTCTTTTTTTGGAAAATTTTACATTATAATTCCAAGTTTTTATTATTATTAATATTCTGTTTAGGATTTTTTCTGTAATAAACGGTCGTTCGAAAAGTAACCGAACATTTGAGGAAAAGCTCATGTCTGATATCTATTTCATACAAGTGATTTTGCAAAAGCAATATGAAAGAATGAGTATGATCATATGTTAAATATTATATCACGTACGACATACAATTGCAAAATTAAACAAATACAACTTTTAATTGTAGAAAAGAAAGAAGAGTGAAATTTGTAGTGGGATAAACTTAATTTAAAAAAAGTTGCATAGTTTTGAACAATACACGGTTGATAAGTACTATTAAACACATAGACCTTCCTAACAATCCTCGTGATTTAAAAAAAAGCCTGGTCTTCTATGCCTTAATCGACCTAGTTGTATTAATAACGATTATCATCTCAGCAATTGCTTTAAACCGTAGATCATTCAGTGTTTAATATAAAAATTTATATAAGCATATCAGGGATGTTGTGAATGTTCTCATCCGCAGAACTTTCGGATTTATTTTGACATGTGCAAAAAATCAATGTGGATATATTTTAGTTGCGGACGTCATACAAAGCTATACATATTGACTAATTAGAAACGAAAATTTTGCTTGGCGACCAAATCGGACAAACGAAGCTTTAAAAAATTAATTGTGTTATTTTTTCAACATGAAAAAGACTTTTTAATTAGATTTTAACGTAAAATTTTGAAAAACCGGCTTTCCCAAAAGTAAGACAAACCTTCTAATCGCTTTAAATTATTTAATTTTGATATCTCTAATTCAAATTCAATAGTCATTATTTTGAGTTTTCTCGGAGGGAATGGGTTCGAATTTTGGGCAAGTCCGATTGATTTGATTGGATCCGTTTTCAACCAGTGTAGGTGCTATTAATTGATTAATAAGACACTGAAAACAAATGGTCAAAACCGTTTTTTTTTTATTTGATTTGATGGAAGAGCGGCTGTATAAGTAACAGCTTTAAGCGTTAGGCCACTATCCAAAACCGTTGGTTGAGGTAAAGATTCCCCATGTTCCTCACAGGAATTGAAAGGAGGAAAATTTTTAGTTTTAAACATACTTTCAATTGTAATGTATTATATAGTTTTTAAGTTGAACAATCAAATTTAATAATAATCTTTATTTATTTATTTATTTCTTGGGATATAGCGATAGGAGTCTCTAGGACCATGCATCGCTGATACAGTTTTTCGGGGTGTATATTTATACTAACAATGTTATAGACTTATTATCTAAAAGTAAGACCACCACATGTTATAATAATCTTTAATAAAGAGACAAAAATTACGTAAAAGCTTTTGTTTGTTTTTAAATTAATTTTTATAATTATCAATTATAATCAAAAGAACTTTCAATTTAATTATCATCGATAATAATCATACAAATAATTAAATGAACCGCCGAAAGGTAATTTTCCGATTTTCTGCATAAATTGACAATTAAATCCGATAAAACAGATATCACCAATTAAAAGCCCAGCTCCATAATTGGATTGTTAGACCAAATTGGCAAATAAACAATGTGAGTAAACAATATTATTTTGTCTGTCCTGAATTTTCTCGGTGAAATTGCGAAAATAATAAAATAATTTAAACACACACCTTTTGGTTGATGAATTGACAAGCCAGATCTTTGAGTGATTTCAAGTTGAGCGACGCCTGCGGCACGGTCTGCGCGTCCCGCAAATTCCCGAACTGGAACAGGAATGTCACCTCCGGTCCACTATCCATTTTTGTCGACGTTTTACGGCCACCTTATTCTGCTACTGCTGCTCCCCAGTTTCTGCAACAAAGAGAGACAGACAACCATGAAAATTATTGACGTTATTATTACCCAGAGTTATTAATTTAATCAACTTTTTCCGCTCGCAAAACAGACAGCGATGATGTCGTTCCTGTTCCATGCACAAATTTGCCAAACAGAAAAATGAATGTGTGTAATGTATATTCAAAGAAAATAATATCTAGAACGTATCGGGCACATTTTACTACGTCTGTGGAATTAGGGTTTCTAGCTTTTAATAAATGATAATTTTATAAACGTTAAAATATATTAATCTTGAAATTCTATGCTCCGCCGCTGTGAGTCAAGTGAAAACATGTAGGACACACAATTACAATTGACGACTGTAATTTGTCTCTATGTGAATCCAATTTGGAATACCACATCGAAAATTAAAATTTGTTCAGTTCCTTTCGTTTGTTCCACTTTTTAAAACTATAGTTTAAAAAATGATTAATGTTCAATTAACAAAATTGAGTAAATACAAAAATTTAAGTGAAACTGCTTTTACAAAAGTATTATTTTTGTGCTTTTATATTTAAAATTAATTAACATAACTAAATTATAAAATATAACATTTAAAGTGTATTTTATAAATTTCAGAAACAACACTGTCTTGTGTAAAGATGTGTTTTTACTTCGAGCTCGCATACTTGTATCAGAAATAAATATTACGCCATTTAAATATTTTTAAAAACTCAAAAAAAAAATTATGAAACATATTTGAAAATTACAATTAATCATAACAATATTAGGAATTGCCGAATGAAATTTCCATTATAATTTTGACTGTATATCTCATTACTGGAAATACAAGAACACTGACATAAATCATGTCATTGCAAAAATAAATAATATTAAAGTGTCTTTTAAGCGTAAAATAATTTGCTATAATTAAAAATAATTCCATCAAAATATGGTAATCATAATTAGATAACTCGAAAAGCACTGAGACACATCTTTTCCAGCTTTAATCAAATTACAATGTTAAATTGGGTTGAAGACGGGTATATATTGTGAGTAAAAAGAACAGGGTTGGATAAGATGGACGATTTAAAAGGCCCTTAAAAAGTCAAAAGCAGATCCATTATTCCCTTTCATTCGCTTAGACGATGACGGCGACGACTACCTCTCTTATGCTCCGCGCTTTAGATTCGAAAATGGATAAGCAATCCTCCTCCTCGGATCCCAGTTGTAAATATATAATGCCAACCTGATTAAAAATGAATTACGAATAATGACTTTGCATTGGTCAACAGAACACACCATCAATTAAAATCTCAAGACTATCTCGCCGATAGAGAGCCAGAAGATTTAAGAGGAGTGCCAATTTCAGTTATCACGATTTGCATTTACTACATCGTGCAATTAAAATATTATCGAGATATCGGATAGCCTTCAACTAAAACCACAACCTTTTGTAATAGAGACGATTAATTAAGCAAATTATGTAAAATTGAATTTCATTTTTATACGAGTATTTCAAACACACCAAATTTAAACAGGTGATATAGAGCCTGTATATTCACAGATTTTATCGAAACAGAACACACATACTACGAAGAAGACCATCCCGTTCATGACTTTCATCAGTATCCAATTTTGAATAGCAGAAAATTACTAGTAGAAAGATACGCGTTTTCTCTTCGATTCTATGCACTCCAACCAAGCTTTAAAAATCTGTCTCAGTCGAACAAATAGTATCGAGGAAGGTAATTGTTTAACAGTTGATGCCGGGAATACAAACAACTTGATGGATTGTCTAAAGAACACCCTATTTGTATGTGAATAAGCATGATATCGCAATGGTTGGCTCTAACTAAATTGCTGCTATTGCTACAGTTATTCAATATACAGTGGACGCCGCTTAATAGGACCACGGTTAATAGGACCAATCGCTTTATTGAGCCAAAATGCCTACGAACGGATCGGCCGCATATAAGTACATTAAAAATTCATCGCTTAATAGAACCAAACCCATCGCTTAAAAGGGCCATTCTGTGGTCAAGATCACTATTACAAAGAGTTGCACGGACAAGTGCAAATGACGACAACTCAGTCTTTTGTATACTTTTATTCACACCAATCTTGACCATGTGCCCTACGATTATATGATCAACTGAAATAGTGAAAAGAGTAGGAAAAACTGCAAAAAATCGTCTCCTCACATATTTGTTTTTTAATTTTACAAGATAAATATATATTTAACAATTATTATTTAATAAATACACTTTTCCAAGCACGTATGAATGTATATACATACTCGTGCATATTTAAAAATCTTTACCTACAGATAAAATTCTAGCTTTTATTGACCAATCGGTTAATAGAGCCAAATTAAGCCGGTCCCAGAGTGGTCCTAATAAGCGGCGTTCACTGTAATAATTGTATAAAATGATCTTGAGGCGCATTAGGATGGTATAGAATATTTTTAAAAAATTATTAGACCCGCTATACGCCATCACACACTAGGGCAGTATAGATATGTACTTTGTTTAGAAGATTTTTAATGTTAGTAATATGTATAGTTAGTTTGAATTCCCAGCCAATTTCAGACTATACAAATCATGGGTGTATGTTTTGATGGTATTTTCTCCTTGCATTGATAGCCCGTCCTTGAAATTAGAAAATAGATCACAAAGCATAATTTGATCTTTTAACGACACGGGCTACTAGCTACGGGAAAATAAATTCCCCGCGCTTTAGTAAATAAATAATAAAATATAGTATATAAAATCAAAAAGTATATTCGAAACTAATTAAATGGTACTAATTGTTAATTAAACCAGATGCCATAAAAATGGATTCCATTATTCATAAATATTAGTGACATCATGAACACCAATACGAATTAATTATAATCTATGAAATTATCAAATTAATAATCAACTTTTATCGATCTGATAATTAACTGTAATAAACCCAGTGGGGAGAGCTTATTCTTATTTAATCAAATTAACGAATTTACCTTTTTTGACAAACAGTAGTGATGTGATTAATGAATTTTTCAACTCGATACACGTGTCAAGAATCGATACTGAATCTTTTGAATGAATTAAAACAAGGTACTTTTGAACCCGAATGAATAAAAGACAAGTACAATTAATTAGCTCTTAAATTAATATATTTTTATTGAACTTATGAAACTGAAATGTAGAAACACTTTTAATTAATTAATCATTCTAATTGGAGGAACCATCTATTAGTAACAAGTTATCTGTTATCAGATATTCTAGATTCATGTAAAAATTTAGGCTACGATCCTACACAATCATCTGTACGGGGACGACAGCGTATATAAAAACAAAAGTGAACAAATTAGTAAACTATTTCTTTAAAAAATGTGCCTTCAAAGTAAAGTTGATTTGTTAATTATTAGTATTGGCAGTTATTTATTTCCTAGTGGACCATTCTCCAATTAGATTAAAATACTGATTTGTATGGTAGTTTTGGTTTAATATAAAATATAATTGCAATTTCAATAATTAAACCAATTTCAGTTCATGATTTGACGGCGGACCCCTAATAAAGCCAAAAATGAATCGTTAATTCCATTTATATCCCGCAATATTTATAAGAGAATATGAATAAATAATTAAAACAGCAATAAAAGTATAAAATCAATCAGATTTCTATCAAGCTACTACAAAAAGCATGCAATTTTTTGTTCTAAATTGAAAACAGAACTAAGTCTCACAGTTTTGTAATATTCACTTTGATTAATATCGACTAAATTCGACAATAACATACAATGTTCTTTTTTGTTATTACACTCACTAATTTGAGACACGTGCTACAAATATTCGATTTATGTAAATGGCCTGATAAGAATTGATTGAGCTGGAACCCTGCTGTTGTATTGCTTTCATTCCCATCATCGTGTACATAATGAAGGTCGATGCAAAACCATTATGGCAATTTTTCTCGCCTCGTATCTAGAGAATTTACACACTTTCAAACTTTTATTTTGCACCGAAAAATGAAAAACGGGTCTAATTTTAATTGGCAAATACAATACCAAGATTGGGATTTAAAAATAGCACAGCGGGTCTTACTTTTTTGTTTTGTTTATATAACAAACTTAAAGCATTTCCGTTATATAACTTGTTAAATAAACATTTATGTGTGAAATTTAAATGCTTTTAATATCAATTCAGATCAACAGCACAATTTACAACGAAATTGGAATACAAAATTTGGAAAAAATTGTTGTTTTAAAATGATGTTTTCTTTCTTAAAGGGTTCCAAGTTTTTATTTCATTGTTATTATATTTGTTTATTTCTACCTTTTTATTATACTTGGAAAATATAATATTTATAATACGAAAAAAGATTTTGGTGATTTCAAACGAAAAGAGTTACAAAGTTAAAAACATAAACATGAATATATTTTATTCTTAAAAAAAACCGGATAACAAATGTCCACATCTAATTATGTGTGGAAGGGAGACGAGATTTTTTAAAAATATTTTTTTTTATTTTGATTGATTTTATTAGTATAAAATGTGTAATGTTTTATATAAAACACACCCTATAAGCATTATTAACATTACGGGCCTTCTTTCACGAAACGCTCGTAATTATGATTGAATTAATGTATAAATAACTATGTATTAAAAATTTGAACGTGTAGAAGTTTTAATCTTCAATTTATTATACAAATCAAAGCCGATCAACCTTATATAAGTTGTCCGGATTTTACGTGACGTCATTAGGCGAAAGAAAAATACATGTATCAATCTGGTAGGTATTTTTTTATTATTAAAATGAAGACTAGACAGATGTATATTGTTAACTAGATTCTATCTTATACCGAATTTAAGACTATTTTTTTAAAATTTCAATACTTTTTGACTGAATTGACTGAGAGAGTTTTTGCGATTTTTTTCGCATTTCTGCACAAAATAAGTAATATTCAACTTACTAGATTAAAAAATTATTGTCTGAAGTAGTTATTACACGTTAAATACGTTTCACTTTAAAAGTCTTTTGTTACAATATTATCGCTAATTTTCTTGCATACAAAATCAAATCAATGAATGGTATCCGGCTGATGACGTTTCACTACTAATACCACCACAGATCCAAACAACCTGTTAATTAGCGTTGAAACAAATGTAGATTTAAAAAAAATAAATGCTTTTGATAAAGATAAACTAAACAAAAATTACTATAAGGGTTATTTCAGCAACAAGTGTTTTGTATTTTAACGAGACAACGATTGTGAAAATTTGAGTCACAGGCGAGTTTTTAATCGTTTTCGTATTAAAAAACGAATTTTTCACCCGAGGACAAATTTTCTTGCAATCCTCTTTAAAATATACCAAAAACTGATTTTAAAAACATTAGACGTATAGTAAGGACTAAATTTATAAAAGTCCTTTAGGGCAAAAAAGGATTCTAATTTTTTTACATTGAGCCAAATTTGTTCGTAGATTATAACTTTGTTTTTTTTTTACACTAATGAAAGAGTGACATATTAAGAAATTAATGAAAAATAATAATTGTTTCTATATGGATAAAGGTGTTTAAAAAAAAATAAATCCATATTTAGATTTCTATTTTAATGATTAAAAATGCATAAAGTGTAGTACAAACACGGATGATAAGTAAGTAAATTGAACTGAGTCGTGCTTAAAACTCGCTACGCTCTTGAACTTAAATACCTTAGTATTAAATAATAACTAACTGAAACATATTTCTGTTAAGTTCCCTCTCAATACTACACAAATTTTGAATCATCGCCTACAATCAGGATATAACAATAGTCGCCAATTAGAAAGTAGTTGTCTTTTCGGGGAATTTATGAAACTGGTGCTTGGGGAAATAACGAAAAGAGCAAAAGCAAATAAAATCCGAATTAACAGGTAATAAAAAGTGAGTCATTTTGGAGACATGTCGATGATGATGACGTACATTAATGGTGATTGCTGTCGTGTAGTCGCGACCTAAAAGAGGAATTTTGACCGTGACCACAATTGAGGAAAGAATCCAAGAGAAAGTTGGATCGATGGTACAAGTAAGCAAGCAAGCTAGAGACATAAGCCAAGCAGGCCAAGAAATTCCCGTTATTCCTCCACATTTAATCAGAGTTCACTCTTTCTCTGTGTTCTGTTCTTCTGAAATATGCCCCAGCTACTTTGTTTATTTGAATAAACATTGAAAACATTCTCCGCGAGTTTCTTTCTCCTCGACAAAGCGCGCAAAGGCTGCTTTGGAACAGCAGTAGCAGCAGTTGAGAGGTGGATGTGGGTGGTTGGCGTGGAATAGAGGAGTCTGAGGAAAATCATCGCACATAAAAACCTCGTTGGAAAATGCCCAAGGCACTCTGTTAGTATTATTTTCAAACAAAACACAGAGAGAGCGGAGAAATGTATGAAAGGCCTCACACAAAAATATTGGACCTCTTCTTTTTATTCAGTGTTGTTTTTTTTTAATTGAAAAAATACTAAAAAATAAAAACTCACAAATTTTGTTTTTTCTTATTTAAATTGCCTGCTAAGTTGAATCTCTAATTAGACCAGTTTCGTCAGCAAACACATTTTTGGAGAGCCAAAATGCAGCCGCGATGACGTAATTCGGACTGGATTAAGTGCAATTTTATTAAAAAAATGATTCCAAGAACAGACACTTTCCCACGATCTTGGAACGAGCTCGAAATACAGAGGAAAATGTATATAGAGGAGGAAATCGGCAACAATAACAATAAGGTTAAATAAACATGTTTTTTGGTAAATAGCAAACTCTCTGCATGTAATTAATTATTTAGAATTGTTCTTCTTCGGCTGTGTTGTTATCCTCTCTCACATCAACAGAAATGATGAAAACCGAAAATGATGAAGCACCGAATAAATCAAAGTGTGCCACGCACAAACAAACTAAAATTCATTCACGAACAAAAATATTCCATTCATGTTTTTTCCTTCTGTTTTGTCGTCAACACACACCTTGTGTTTTCCACAGCACATTCGATTACTTTTCCGGATCTTATCCTTCCCAATATTTTGCACTAATTTCCCATAAACCACCACTTGAGTTTTTATTCTACCTCGTCACAGATCAATATTATGTACGGTATTTCACTCAATTCGACACATTTCGGATTCAATCCGACTTTTCTTCTTCACTCCACTTTAAAGAAAACCAACCATTAGCAAACCGTAATTTAAACTTTTTTGTTGCAAAAGAATTCTTCTTATGAACTTTTGGCTGCTTCGATTCGAATTGGAATTTGTAACAAAAAATAAAAAGAACTGAAAAACTCACTCAATTGATTTTTAGACCATTCGAGACTCTAATAAATTGGTATTCACTTCATTTTTACACCGATTTTATCATTTGTTTCGGACCATTTTTGTGGAAACTCGCGAAAACACAAAATAAAATTAGTTTTCTCGTATAAATTTTATAGGTTTAGAATAGCTCGTTTCAGTCGAAAGAAAATTCGACGTGACAACTTTAAAAAATTCTTTTGTCGAATGATTTCGAAATAATTATTTGTATACACCAATATTTAAGGAAGTTAAACCTATGTTAATTTACTAAATATCGTTCAAAATATAAATCGGTATGGTTTAATAAATTCTAAATAATTTTTTTAAAAATAATATTGGTTTTTTAAATTAATCCGCCAATACCGAAACTGTACCTAACATCATGAGTCGAGGCACACCGGAATCAGCGAAGACACATTTTAATAAAAATGATTTCAGTTTTCATATAAGTGCAAGTGAGATGAACGCTCAGTTATGACATTAAATTGGGTCTCTCTTTCTGTCATACCAAATTCTTACAGTTAACGACTGAATTTTGAAAAGTTTAAAACACCCTGAGTTCCGTAGGGGTTTTTTTTATTTATTTCCAAAATTTTGTTAATTCGAGCGTGATTTGTTAGGATTTCGGCACCTTTTAGGTTTAAGAGTGAAGTGGATTGGCGATGTGTTAGCGTAATCTCCATTTGATATAGGAATAGGTGAGTTTTCCAAGGAAAATTGCTGATTTTTCTGAGCCGGTCTTGATGGCAAATTTTCTGCATTATTTACATTCTTTTCCCCACTGTCTACCCGTAAACCGCTGACAAAAGTGCTTATTGTTGCATTTTCTAGGAATAGAGTGAAAATCTGCAACAGCCTGAAATTTTAGATCGGCCATAATTTGATCCAGATCAAAGTAGGCAACAACAAAGTGCCAAGAAGAGAAGAGAGCAACAACAATTCAATTAATTTAGTTCTTGGAAGAACTTTTCTTCGAATTGTCGGGGTTCGGCAACAGGGTTAGCGACGGTTTCAGAATGGCTGCAGCGGCCAGCACCGTGTCCATGGAGGACTTTCAGACCTACCTCTGCAAAATCGAGGGCGGCACGATTTCCGTGGATCTCTTAAAAATCGCCGGTCCCGCGGGCATCGGCGCCAGAGGAGCCCCCTCGGCAGCACACAAGTTCCCCGGCGGACCCAAAATGAGGCTCGCCTTGGATATGGAGGACTGCCTGGATCGATTCTATGGCGGATACTTTTCAGGTTTGCACTTTTAACCCTTTACCGCATTGATTGTGAATTCATTCCATTTTTTGTTTACTTTTGGAATCTGTATTTATTTAGAACTCAACATCAACATATCTCGTTTCAAGTACATTTGAATACAAGCCAAACAAATAATTTTCAAAATGTGCTGAAACCGAAGAATATTTCAAAATGTTTGATATATCTTGGATCACAATTCTTTCCTTATCACAGTAGAAGTCGCTTATTAGAAACATCTCGAAACCTATTGAATTATACTTTATTGAACACAGTACGATTATAAAACCAATTTCTAAATTTTTCAACAGAATTGTACAAAAAATATTAATATCTAATGTATTTATGTATATGATTTCGGCTCTAGGCAATTGTTTCAATTATCCATTGTGGTGTAATTAAGCGAATATCATTGTATTTTTGAAAAGATGCATTTTTTCTTGTTTCTATTTTAATTATTTTTTTAACATTAACTTAGTTTTTTTTAGTTGCTACAATATATAGTTTAAAACCATAATAAAATAACCCTTTACTGGTAGTACGATCCAGAATCACGGCCAGATGGAACGCCTAAATTTGATGACAACTCATTTTGTTAAAAAGTACGAAGTGTGTGTCTAAGCTTTCTTTTTATAATTTTAGTTATTTTATAATAATATATCACATCGTGCTTGGCTTAAAACTTAGAAAATTCATTATGGATATGATGGCCTAATCGGATTGAGTACAGTTAAACCACTCGCCCTTTTCATATCAATTATGGTAAATAATCATGTGGCCATAAGCCTAAATTGTTTTTTTATTTCTATGTGCAGTTTATAACGTTGAAATAAATATTTATTTCAAAATTTCGAGGTGTCATCAAAGGCCTTCCATCTAACCATGCTTCGGGAATGTACTACCCTTCTTTTTTTTAAATTACATCAAGGTGTATAACTAAATAAATTCTTAAAATTAACGTTTTGCCTAATTACAAAATGTAGTGCTGATTTCTTTTTTTTTTATTAGAACCGCTATTTTTCTTATTTTAGGCACTTTTCTAGCCATTGATTTCTACAATTTTCATTTTTGAATGTTTTATTATATTATATTCGTTATAACTAGTAGGAAACACTGAATACGGGACTATATCATTTATAAGGCTAATAAAAACTGGATACAGTCAACTCTCTATAATTTAAACATTCGATAATTCGAATCTCTTCCGAGTTCTCTACAAATTTTTTAATTTGCTAATATAGACTGATAATTTATAAATGTTTACTTTATGTGATTTTTTCTAGACTGGGCTTGTGGTGGTCAATGGAATCGTGCCTATCAGTTTGTTCAGCTGCTGACCACAGCTTTTCAGATGGCGAATATTGAGATAATAGCCTTTTTCGACGGAACTCTGAAGGAGCACAAGACGTTGACTGGGGAGCGGACTGAATTTAGGCAGAAGACATTCTCGGTGCTGAAACACATTCGAATGGTGGGCACGCCACCGCCAAAGATCTGGTGGTTGGCGCCGAGCGGGATTAGGACGTGCCTGAGGAACGCGATGAGGAGCATCAGTATCCCGATCGTGCAAACGGTGACCGATCACTCGATGGAGATCGTCGACTACTTCCACGAGAACCGCCTCGATGGGATCCTGGGTCTCTGTCCGGACTACATTGTGGGGAACATTGCTCGGTATTTCAGCTCGCACGATCTCAGGCTCTCGTATAAAGGATCGCTGGAGACGAAGGAGTTTCTGGTGGCGAAATTCCTCACCAATCTCAGTCTCACTCCGGACCATCTCCCGTTTATGGCTGCTCTCCATGGAGGTTACACGAAACTGAACGAGGCCGTACTGAAGAAGATCTACGCGAAATTGGGAGTTCAGTTTGATTCCGATTTCGAGCTTAGGATTAAGAAAATCGCTGAAATTGTTCGGAATTCGCCCACCAATGATTTGGCAGAGTTTATCAAGCATCTTGGGCTCCAGGAGTTTGAAAGGGATCTGAAGGAGACAATCGAATATTATCAGAGGAAGGGGAAGTTTTCTGGTAAGTGTAATTTTACTTTTGTATTGGTATGTTGGGCACAGAACCCGCTCGGGAAAAATACACGAAAAAGATAATTGATATTATGTAACGTATCGTTGGGGTTTTGGTTAAGTCTCCTTTTCGAACATATTTCAAATTACATAACCAGACCACAAAGGCTCAAAAACGTTTATTGTAATTCAATAGTGCTGCGCCACCTAGAAGCACAACATAGTATTTTCATACAAAAGCTGACTATCTTTACTGTCTTTGACTGTCTCTCTTACCATCTTTTCGTTTTAAATGTATTGTGACTGGAAATTTCTAAATGGACACGTTCGCCAACTAGTTTAATTTCAAATGGAATTTTTTTCTTTAAAATACTGTGCACATAAAATCCGAAAGATGTGCCACCAATAAAATAATGGCAGTTAACAGATTTTTTTGTGAAAATTTAAGTTTTACAACAAATTTAATTTAAATCCATTTATTTTCATTGGTATTGGTTTCGTGTACAAATATAATATGAATTCCAGCAAAATTCTAATATTTCCAGTAAAATTTTAATAATTCGAGCACAATTCCATTAATTATTTTACCACGTTTTTCGAGACGGTTTACCACTAATAATATAATAATGATCTTAAGGATCACTGGGATGGAATAGAAAAAAAAAACATATTAACTCGCGCTTTAGCACCGCACACTAGGGTAGTATAGGTCTTTGTAATTTATTCAATCGTAATACCCTTCATGGTCATTTTTTTTAAATATTATTTCATGAAAAAATTCCTTTGGTGATAATTTATCGTATCAATTATTTTGTTCATGTATGTACATATTTAAAAAAAAATAAGGGCTTTAAACGCAGAGCTGGTTCTTCATCCAACCAATCCAATTAAAACTGATTTACAATTGGTCTAATTTCGAAATATTCCTGCAGCAAATAGAAACAAATATCCGACAAAGAAGAAGGTCCAAATAGAGACTTCTATAGCCGGAGCCTCGGCTTCGGCTGCGATTGAAGACGTGCCTTTGGCCTCGGAGACGAGTGAGAACGACGAAATGGCGAGGAAGATTCTGAACGACGTGAACAATTTGGTGGACGATGGAGAGTCATCGATTCCCTCGAATCCGACGACCAGTAAGTTGAACATTTCGGCGACGACCAACTTTATCTACACATTGCCGGGCGAGGTGTTGAAGACTTCGCTGATCCGTCATCAACGAGGAATTATGGACGCGCGAATTTATCAGCTGCTGATCAGGAAGGAGATCATTCTGCCGCAAGTGCTTGAAGATGAGCAGTATCGAGAGGTGCCGTCGGTGCATCTGTTTTATCGACCGGCGAGGCAGCTCATCTACGCGATCCTCTTCAACCTGTACCACCAGCGGTACCTGTGTTCCAAGAATATCAAGCCACAGGGCAAGGGAAAGGACGTCCCGAAGCCGGAAATTGTGATTTCGGAGTGGATTTGGTCGCCTCAGAACGAGTACAAGCAACCGGATCAGGTGCACGCAATCCAATTGCCCTGGTCCGTGCCCACGATTCAGCGTCTCTGGTTCGGGATGGCCTTTGAGGACAAGCAGCGCCGCATGAAGGCCTTCCTGACAGTGATGCGATCAGACACACCCCTCATGCTCAACAGGGGATACGTCCCTCAGCACATGCTTGTAATGGCGTGTGTCCTCAGATACATTGTGACAAATCCCGAGCGCAGTGTCCTCACCAGAGCCGAACTCGATGCCTTCCTAGCCACAGCCTTCTCTCCACACCTCAGCAATGTGGAGTACACCCAAGAAATGGTGGTAAGTTTAAGGATTTTGAGTCATTTTAAGATTTGTTGAAAGTCATGAATAATTTAGCTTTTTAACAAAAAAATCCGTAAAATTGTTTTCTATTAATTTTTACTGAAATTTTTTATTTGAATCTTTTCAAAACTAAAAAAGAAGAAAAGATGAAACGGTGTTTCAACTGATTTTTATGAAATTTGGCCTCGTTTCTTCTTCATGGCGGAGGCTTAGTGTACGATCAAATTTGTCTCAAATAAACGAACATCGTTTCTATTTGAAAACAGACTACATTCTTGTAACACAAATAAATTTAAGATTATGGAATTCGGAAAAAGTTCTAAACGTCTTTGGTCACAAGCCTTCCATACTTTAATACAGTAGGATGTATAATATAACACGTATTTCTACAGTTTTCTATAATTATTTAAATTTTAATCTTCAATATTTCATTTTAGCTACCTGGAGTAAACCTTCGCGGAGTCTACTTGGCCACACTGTTTATGCAGGGTGTCGAGACAGCTTCCCTGGCCAATGATGCCTGTGGTGTTCCATTGCCGTGGCTGATGACAAATCCCTGGTTAATATTTGACGGCAAGTTGTTCCAATTGAAGTTGAAGATGTCGACGTATGTGCAATCGTTACGCGAGTTATGCGACGAGCACATTGAAATTGTGCTGAAAATTGAGCGCTTCCGAAAGGCGATCCTGGAGGACGTGGAGCACTTTTTGTTGCCTGCTTCTCACATTGAGCCTCTTTATCGATTCGATTATTTGCCCGGAGGAGCGGGAAAATTCAACGGTCAACAAATAGGCGGACAGAATGGTGTAGCTGGATTTGCCGGTCCCTCTTCCAATGTTCCGATTTACGCCTCTGCCGCTGCCCAAAGTCAAATTGGAATTGGCAATCAGCGAAATACTGCAAATCCGATGCCCTATTATAATAACTCTAAGATGGCTGGTCCTTCATCGGCGGCGCCAGGGCAAAGAATTGTGAACGCAAATCGTCCCAATTCAAATCAGAACCAACAACAGGTTATGGGCCGAGGTCAACAGAATCCGGTGAATCATAAAGCAGGTGGTTATCAGTTGAAGGTCGGTGGAGTGGTAGTTGGTTCGTGGGGTGGAGGTTATTCAAACAGAGGTGGAGTGCCTCCGGTTAATTCACAAATGGCCCAACGGTTGATCAGTGCGGGTAATCTCTCGACGAGGTACAATCAGATTGGACGGGGAAGAAACACGGCCCAGTCCATCACCAATCGAATCCATCGCATGCCAATCGGAACACTTCCGGCAATTTCTAGCTACAATCATCCCGGCATTGGACCCCTCAACAGGGGATTCGTTGCCCGAGGCAATACCATCCCTGGAGGATTTCCTACGGGGAAACTGATGCACCGACAGAACAACTCCAATATGAAGCTGCTGCCAAGGCGGGCCAAGAAGCAACAAAAGGGACAGACTGTAAAGAAAACGAAAGCCAAGAAGACTAACGAGGTGACGACGGACCAAAAATCAGAAGTGAAGGACGAGACAAAGAAAAGTGAAGTGGATATTCTAGCCGACAAGCTAAAAAAGAAAGTCACCATAAACGAGGATGAGAACCAGGAAATTCGAAATGGGTAAGTTTTTTTAAATTTAATTCTAATGAGGAAATCCCGATTTTGATCGAAAGATCCATTGCGCTCCCTCATATCACTGCCCATGAATTTAGTCCTTGTAGGAAATAGATGTTTCCACCTCTGCTGTATTATTGCAACGCAGTCTTGTAGACGATGAAGAATGATTTTCACTTAATTCCCACAGAACCGGCATTCTTACTCTTCGATTTTTCTAACCTAGTTTACAATTTTGACTTTGTCCCTGTTGAAGAGCATAGGCTCCGAAGTTCTTTTGGAGTTATAACCTCCCATTGTCGCTTTGAAGTGCACTAGGTCTGGAAATTTTGCCCATTCCCTGCTCATTTTAACTCTGTCCTTTCGATGGCTTCAGTCTTTGAGCGCATTTAGACTGATGTAAATCAAACAAATTGTCAATTGTGATTGAAGCAAGTTTATTTAAGAAATTCTCTTGACTTCTTGACCGAGAATTCTGTTTGAAATTAAACGGGACGGAATCCGGGACGATTTAGCTCTAATAACCTTTTTATGTGTTATTTCAGTTCATCTCGGTTGTTGGCCTCAGATTTGGTGACAGAGATTTGTGATGGCATCCTGAAAGAGGATGACGATGATGACGTGTTGATTGAAAAGGTGGTGCAGGAGGGAGCCTCCGTTGGCCCGAAGCAAATTCTGACTAAACACAAACTAATCTCGATCGAGTCCAACAATAATTCGGCGACTGGCGGTGTTCGAAAAGAGATTGAGGTGGGACAGGGCGATGAAACGGCGGTAAAATTTTAAGTCACTCCCCAAATCCGATCCTCGTTGAATGTCCAAATAATATTATTTGTTAATTTTAAGTTAGAATTATTTGGTGGGGAAAGGAATTTCCTTGAATTTTAGTGAGACGAAAAAATTGGCAACAGAAAAAGTCAGGCGCGAATTTCGGTTTATGAATTATTGCCAACGTAAACAACATGCTTTTATCATTGATACTAAAAAGAGAAGAATTAATCAAAAACGACGACGTCAGACGTCGCATATTTAGAATTAAGTTTATTGGTTTTTTGGTTAAGAAGTTGGATGGAGTGGAGAAATATTCTAAAACCATCTGAAAAAGAAAAGTGAAAGACGACAAGGAAGAAATTTAATTAAGAAACAACACAAGAGCTTGCTGATCAAATCAAAACGTGGGACGTATTGATCGTTACAGAATGATCTTCAAAAAAAAAACAAAAAGAAATAATTTGACCCTAAAATGCCTGAATGCGAAATTAGAAAGACGATCACCCAGAGATCGATAAAAATGACCAAACAAAAAGGATATGCCACCAAGTGACAACTGTATTGTTCAAGTGAATAAAAAGGATCACGTTTAGCAGAGAGAAAAACAATACCTAGAAACTTGACTGATTTTGAAAGGACACTGTTAATTGATTTGACAGTGTCCCTATTTTGTTGAATAACTGCCATTTTCCAATGTTGCATTTTAAATGTGTTAACAAAATGGAAGTGACGTTTTTAAGAAGAAAAAAAAAAACACCTACAACCTTACAACATGTGCCCTGATTGAGAGAAAAACAACAAGATGGCGACAACATTGAGACTTGGAAAGCGGAAAACTGGAAATACCTAATAGGATTCTTGGTGAAATTGAAAAGAAAATGGAGGAATGTTGTCGCATCTAACATTTTACTAGTAATACGATGATTATTATTAATATTATGTTATACATAGTCTGTGATTCTAGAGGTATATATACACATATTCTATATATTTTTGTATATTTGTTACATATATATGAAAATATTATTAATTTTTGTTAAAAACTGAAAATCGACAAATAAGAGAAAAAGCGCTGTCGAGAAAATAATAAGGAGAATGAAAAAGGAGGAGAAAGAAGATGGAACAAATAATGTTTTGTGAAATAGAAATTCCCTGATCTTGTCGAATGATGGATTGAAAATAATGTAGAAAGAAAAACAGATCGAAAAATGGCGATTGAATAAAAAAACAAAAATAAAAAATGGAGACTAGATTCCTGAGATCTAGAATCCAAGAGATTTTCATTTGGAAAAAATGGAATCGATTTATATTGACTCAAAGTCTGCCCAATTATTATATCGAAAAAAGTTTCCCAAATCAAAAATATAATCATATAAAATACGATACATTTAAGTGTGAAGAAGAGAAGACAAAAGCAAGGCTAACTTTGATTTGAAAAAAGCCCTCTCTAAATGATAAACGATATATAAACACAAACACTACACAACTTTTAGATTTTGATCTTGAAAAAAATGCTAATGATTTTGCAGCTCGAAATTCCAAAGGAAAAAATGCAAAACCTTTATAAATTCGATTTGATCGAAAAGTAAAATGGCAAATATGGTTATTATTGTTATTATATTAAATTAAAAAAAAGGAAATGAGTGCAAGAGACTCTCAAAATCCCACAGTTGGATTAAATATTAATGTCACACATACTGATATATCTTTACTGTATTACTAATATTATATTTATCACTGTCACTTATCGATTATTAATTTGTTTTGCGATAAAACAAGATTTGCTTAAAGAAAAACAAGATGAAACTTTGGAAAAGAAACTAGAAAGTTTGGTTTTGAGAAAGGATTTTTTTTTTTGAAACTTGTTATTCTATCTGTCAAAAGTAGAATCAAAAGTGGATTGATAAAATTTGTAATTACTATAGGAGAGAAAAGCTCCACATACATTTTTTGTTTATTAAGTTTATAATTGATTTAATAATCTCTATATAGAAATAGGAATCAAATATATAGATTTGGATTAGTTTATCGCAAAAAAAAGAAAGGGGTTTAGCTGTTTATTAACCACATTATTAACCGCCGTTAGAACGATATATGAATTTACGTTGAGGGCTAATTAGAAAATCCCTGGAAAGGAGGAAGATAACGAGCTTTTCATTATTATTATCTATTAATTATATTAAAGTCTAATTTGCTTAGAATTAGAAAGAATGGTTTTCCATAATTTGTCTTGAATTTATATTTACTATGGGAACACATAATATACAATAACATGATTTAATTATATAAAAAATATAATCATTATAATAGTGGCTAATATTGATAAATATAGTAAAAGCGCGCGAGCCCTGAATAGGAGGAAATATTTAATAAGAATGGGGTCTAATGAGCTTCTTCTCTTTTGTTTGATAAAAATATTATCTGTAGCCACACGAAAGCTTTTATACTTTTATCGTGAAAGTGTTTTTTTCTCTTCAATTCTATTGCAATTCATTTAATCTTATTATTTTTTTTGTTCTTCATATATTAATATTATATTTATATAGATTTTTGTTGTTGCGAAAACAATATTTCATTTAGAAAAAAGAAGGAAATGGAAAAAATGAAGGTGGGAAAATTTGGAACCGTTTTATCGACGGGGCCATTTAAAACATATTTGTAATCACATTATTATATAACCTCTATTGAAAAAAAAACTACTATACACACATTACTTATATTATTGATGGGCAGACAGCAACGCAAATTAATTCAGATAAATAGAGATGATTGAACAGAAAAGGAAGTTTTTCAAACAATTGGAATTTTTAAATTGAAATCAAATGTAAGCGTATGTAATCTGTAACTAAACGAATTCTATTTCAAAAATAAAAAATGTACCAAATGCTAGTGGTTTTATTTAGTTTTAGTAAATGACATTATTTTATGACATGGTTTTTAAAGTAAAATGTACTTTGTGTTTTGGATAAGCTATAAAAAGAACTGATTATTTTAGAAACTGGAATAATTCTTTTATGCATTTTTGTTGCTTAATATTGATATTGTGACACTCAATTTTACTCTGTCATAGTCGTTATTATAGCACAGGGGCTTTAAAGAATTCTTTAAAGCACGTTTGCTTTTTCTTTATTATTAAAGTAAGACCTCCGTAAAAGAAATTAATTAAATTTATATGGTCGTCATATAGGAGAACTCATGAACTACGTTTACTTGTGGTTTATCATAGAGGACACCATGTATTTTTACAGAAATTCGAACAATTTTTAAGATTTTTATGTTAATTTATTTAAAAAAGTCTAAAATTTTGAAAAAACACGGTCAATAAGCATTATTAAACACTTCGGCTAAACACACCTTTAAGGCACTCGCTTTGCTCGTGGCTTAAAACGACCCTTGTGTTTAATAATGACTTATTGACCTTGTTGTATAAACACTATTATGATTGGTGTTAATCTTTATGAAAGTGACAAAAGTCAGAACTTGGTCGATATGTTTTATTAAAAACATTAGCCTTTTGTAAATAGGTCGTCCATATAGGCTTTCTTGTTTTCTATTTATTTAAATAAAAATTCATAACGTACTACTTTATGCTCTAGTTTAGAACAGTTATTCATTATGGACATTACAAAAAATTCCTTTCATTTTAAGAAACCTGATGAGTTTCAACGTTTGTTTTCATTAATCAATTAATAATGGCACCTAAACCGGTTTAAGACGGATCCAGTCAATCCGCTTATTACATTTCTATCAAATCCATTTTAAAAAGTTCAATCCCAACGCTCCGAAGAAGCAATCAGATGCGTTACCACTAGTTACTGGCACTATACCATGGACACGGTTTGATATTATATTGCAAATTAATTATAGTCGGTTTTTTAAATTTAAGCTCTAATAAATAAATTAGACTTTTTATGCCTTATAAGCGGACGTTAATTTATAATAAAACAACGATTTACAATTTAAGGATTCAAAACAGCTAAACTTCAAATTGAGATTGACATCTGTCAATTGAATTTGTCAATTTTGTTTGTAAACAAAGCTTTGTAAACATTCTTTAACATATTTCAATTGTTTACAATGAATAGCGTTGAAGAATCAAATAGAAAAACAGTATATGTATCCAACTTACCGTTTAGTCTAACCAATAGTGATCTACATAAAGTATTTGAGAAACATGGACGTGTTATTAAGTAAGTATTGATAAATTGATATTTTTTCTTGAAATTTATTATATTATTTCATTAGAGTAACAATTATGCGAGATAGAGAGACAAGAAAGTCGAAAGGAGTTGCGTTTGTCCTGTTTAGTACAATAGAGAATGCAAATCAATGTGTACAAGCTGTTAATAATGTTGAGGTAAGTTGAGTTTATTACTATAATATTTGTTTAGTTATTATCTCATTTGCCGATAAATCTCGAGCCCCCATAACATCAATATGGAAGGCTGGAGATTTATCAGTTCTTCTTATCGTTAAAATTGTACTAAACTATTCTTGATATTTCTGAATACATAGGTCGTAGAAATTGCAAGCTTACAAGTATCACTTTTAACAACTAACTGATAAATAAATTTAAACCAAATCGCTATACAGACACATTTGATTTTGGGAATGAAAAATCGTATTTTTAATGAACACATTAAATATTAAAATGTAAATACGTATTTAAGAACTTAAAAACGTTTAAATAAAATTAATATTTCGTTCAAGATGTTTGGCAGAACTCTGAAAGCAAGTATTGTGAAGGATAACGGAAGAAGTGTTGAATTTTCTAAAAGGTAGATGAATTTCTGATTTTAAAAATTGTAAGTGAATTGCTCAATATTTTTATTTTAATTTTTTTAGGAAATTATATCCTGAAAAGAGTAGATGTTTCGAGTGTGGCGAAGAAGGACATCTCAGTTTTAAATGCCCCAAAAATGTTTTGGGAGAGAGAATACCTCCCAAGAAGAAGCGTCGATTTCAGGCAAAAGGAAAAATCAAAGAAAACAGTGACGAGGAAGATCAATTTGAGACTGATGATAATATTGATGCACCTACCGGAACAAGTGCTCCGGAATCAACCAAGAAAATTAAATATAGAAAAAGCTCTTATTTCAGTGACGATGAAGAGGAAGTTATTGAATAAATTAGTATAAGGTAATTATAAATGTTGTTTTAATAAAATTATAAAAATCCTGATATATACCATTAGTTAATCTTTTAGTAGAATTATTTTAATTCAATCAAAATTTTCATAATTATACTTTGTATAATCATTTATATTTGATAATTGGAAATAATTATTAGGTTGTTCAACATAAAACTTTACACATTCCACTTTAACGTGCTCTCTATACTAATCCAGTATAGGTCTAACCACTTTGCAGGAGAAGTTTAGTGTTAGCAATGTGCATAGTTAGTTTTGAATAACCAGTTAATTTCGGACAGTGCCAATCATCAAAACTATATTTCAATATAATAATACTTGATTACAATAAGGAGTTTTCTCGATCACATCGATTGGAAATCTTAATGGCCTCTGAAAAGATTTAATGTGTATATTCGGGTAAATTAAATGTGAGCAGACAGTTTGATGTTTACTAGAGAAAGACTGTTTAAATACAATTTAATCAGCGCACTCCAGTGCAATAAAGAATAAAAGTGGAATCTTAGCACATTCCTCATAAGAAGAAACGTCAAGTGGTGTCTAATATCTATGAAGATGGTTCGTCACAATATATTCATTATAAATATTATTATTATTTTGTTGTCTGTGATTCGCCAATCACTACACATCCGAACACTTTATTGGACATTGAATGTTAAGTTAAGTTACGTAGGCCTTAGAGTGTAAAACCTGATGTGGCACAACCTAATATGAACTTAAAAAATTACAGAGAAACTCTTACGTTCTACCAACACAATTAATGAAAGTCCTTTTAAAATTTTTCGTATCATTTTTATTAAATATAAATTAATAAAATCTAAACTTTAAATTTTTTTGTTTCTCATTAAATTTAATTATACATAATCATATTACCTTGATCATCGTCATTGACGCATCTTCATTATTCTGAATATGGGCTACAAGAGTTCGGTGTGTGTTACCATACTGGGTTTTACATGTTTTTTTGTTGTTGTCGCTAGAGCATTATTGTGTCACTTTCACTATCGTAGAGTACTCTTTAATTAATATTATAATAATCATAATTTATATGTAATTGTCAAAAGTATTCTCTATTACCATAATGTCGTAGTTTTTTTTTATTTAGAGTATTTTATTTTAATTTGAAGATTTTTACAAATTTTCATCATCTTTTTTTGGTAAATTTTTATATATGTTTCATAATAGAGTTATAACTATAATTAAATAGTTTCCTTTACAGTAAGAGAGCGTTATTCAAATACAACGGTTATAGCCTTTTATAAAAAGAAATGTTAACAAACAGAACAATATCTTGTGAAAATGGGTTTTTGCACTAACAATAGGGTTAATATTTGATCAACAACATAATTGACAAATTAGGAATAAACTACCTTTAATAAAACTCAATTTATCTAATAAAGTTTGTATGGATTTAACAAGTGAAATATGTATTATTAAATTTTGTTGATTGTGTCTTCTTTGGTACTAAAACATCCCTTTCTTCTTCAACAAAATCGTTTAAATACAGGAACAAAATTGCGGTCTAACGATAACTATTCAATTTTCACTTTCGCTCAATTAGTTTTTTTGTAATTTTTCATTCCTAATTTACATATCTATCAACATTGTTTTTGGATTTGTGTGTTGCCTTTTTTTTGGGTTTCCTATCAGAGGTTTGACAGTAATTATTTGTGGTAATTTTTTAATTCACCCCCTCTCAAACACAATCATACAACTTCTAATAAATATAGGCGTAAATGTACAAAATGAGAAGGGAAATAACTAGAATGATAGACTAGATATTAGATTTTAAATGGTATATAATATAAGTTGTGATAAATAGATGTAATAATTACAATAATATATTTATGATAGGAAATTTAATTTAATAGGATATTGATCTCCTTTCGCTCATTTCATCTTCTAAATCAGTCAAAATGGTTTTGTCTCTTTGGTAATTAATTAATATTTAAGATGGATAAGCATTTGTTGGTGCCTCTTTAATAAGTTTTAAAATTGTGTTCATCATTCAATTGAACAATTGAAAAAACGCATAACAATCCTATATAAAAAACTGGCAATGAAATCACCCAAAAATCGCTAAAGCTTCGTATTTAATTTACAACAATACCCTGTCTGTTTGTTGCTATTCTGTTGAATGTGGGGGTGTGGCAAGAGTCATATGAAACGGCTTCAAATAAGGGGTTGTAACTATTTCTATTTTGATTTTCAAAATAAAAATCCTTTTAAAAAGATTCGAAAATGGCGAAGCTCAGCAATGCCAAAACTAGGGGAATACAAAATGAAATCTACCCTACTACCCTAATAAACTGTACGAAATATTTGATATGTTTGAATTTCTAAGGGATTTATAATTTGAGTGTTGCTCTGAGGACACAAATTGGGTCGTTTGATAAGTAAGCTCCAACTAGAGAGTAAAAATTCAGAAAAATTGTGCTCTTCAACTAGTTAATTTGTCTCTCGAAAAATACGATTATTGTAGAGAAAAGGGGGGAAAATGGGGTTGGAAAGAGGTCTGGTGACGAGTACAAATCGAAAAAGTGCATTCTGAAGTGGTTTTTCATGATAATTGCTAAAGGAACTTTGAATTGTGTCAATTAATTTTCAACTGTCTAAACTTGAGAATCTGTAACTGGTAAAGCTGACATAATTAGTCTATTAAGTCTGAGGATTTGTTTCTGGTTGTTGGGGAATTCTCTCGGGTACAGTATTCAGAGGTTTGTGCTCTCGTCTAATTCATTAAAACTTTCTCGTCATCCTTCTTTTCGATAGCAAGTTAAGGGTAAAGATAACATTTATCCAAAATATTTTTTTTTAATTTCAAGTTTTAAGCCCCTTTCATTCACTCTCCTTACCATTCTAGTTTTACAATAACTATTTTTTATATAATCAATTCATTATTTAGTTTACGATTAATTACAGCACCACAACTTGATCTGAACTTGGCCAGGATCGTCATACTAACTCTAGCTTTATCCGAATTTTACTCGCTAATAGGTTTTTGAGATTTAATTGATTTGATATAATTATTATAAATTCTCTTTGGAATGGTATATATTTGTTTCTTTTTATCCTTTTTTGCACACATGCACACACTCTCGTGTCTAATTGAGGGAATTTAGTTACACTTTGCGTTGGTATGACCTGTTTCAGCTACACATTATTAGGCAGGGATACACAATCGGCTTCATTACATCATCCTAGCGTTTAATTAGTACAATTTCTACAATTTATTATCAAACATCCCCGTTTTTCGCTCACCTTTCAATGCTTTTTCAGTGCTGTTTGCATTAAAGTGTAATGGTTAATTAAATACCATCTTTTTCTGAATTAAGATCGAAATTAATAAAACAGAATATTCATGACATCTCATTTTAAGACATTTTTCTGTAATTTGATCATTTAAAATGGATTAAAAGATTCTTAAAAATCAATGTTTCCTATACGTTTCACTTTAATGCAAACAGCACATTGGTATCTATTTTTTTAAATAGTGTCTTTGAGGGTGGGAAATTAACAGCATAGCCTTTGATCTATCACTTTTGCCTAAAAAATGTACAACTTAAGAATTACCCAACTGAAAAATTCGCAATCCTATACTTATATATATATTTATAATAGTAATAATTATAACAGAGTAATTGCCTAATTATTATCCATAATAAAGTCCTAAATGAGTCACCGTCTGTCTGTCTTTTTACACGTACCACTCTTTGATGTCTTTGGAGTCTCGCTTCTTGGGCTTGGGAGCGACCAGGCCCGGGACATTGTTGCTGTTGTTGCTTCCCACGCTGCCGCCGTGGTGTAGGTTCTTATTGTCGTGGTGTCCGTTTCTTAGGGATCCATTGTAGGACAGGGAGGCGCCATTGACCGGGTGGTGGCTGTTCTGGTGATGTTGCTGCATACCGTGATGGCTGCTGTGGTGGTGATTCACATTAGAGCCTCCTAATAGCGCGGCATTTGGCCCTTGTCCATAGCCACTCTTGTCGTGCTCCGTTTTATACGACCGGTCCCCTGACTTGATCCACAGGACTAGTAGAATGACTAGGATAACTGCTATTAGTGCCCCCGCTACAATTCCAATAATCATAGCCGTCCTCTCCTCCGCTTCAGAGTTAATCCTTCCGCCTTTGTGCTTTGGCCTCATTGTCGGCAAATATGGTGGCTGCGGGGGCAATGGGGGCTGATAAGTCGGCTTCTCTGTCTCTGGCTCGCGGTAAATTGGCGTTATCTCGTTCTCTTGTTCATCCTCTGTCTCAATTGAGTCCTCAGGCTCCGTTGTCTCCTCCTCAGTCGTCAAAATATCCAAATGTTGAACGGTTGTGGTTCCAAAAGTGTTCGTTGTGCCCCGACTCGTACCCTCACTCGTCGTCGACCCGCCTGTGCTCGTTCTCACTACAGACACGGTGGTCATCTTATCCCCGGTTGTCGTCGTCGACGTGGAACTTGATCCAAATGTAGGAGAGTACGAGGACGGTCCCATGGGACTGGTCGTGTCCTGGCCAGTCGTCATCGAGTTCTGAGAGCTCACCGTGTGCTCAATCTCGTGGATCGGTGTCGTGCCAGCAGGAGTGTGACCCACGGTTATTGCTGAATCTGGACGGTCTATTTCTACGGTGGTCGATGTGAATTCGGGACTTGTTTCTGAAAGAGAGACAAAGTAGTATTAATAAAAGTTCTTTTATTTGAAAAGAAAATATTTATTAATTATTTAATCATTGATAAGCAAATTATTTAAGATAAAAATGTAAGGATATAATTGAATTTTCTTAAATTATTACGTTAACCCTATGACGCCACTCTAAAAAATGTTAACAATTTGTATGATCATGTTTTTGATCGTTTCTTAATTAATGTGCCTTTAAAATGTCTTAGTCCCTGGAATTCCTGTAATTTCAGATATTTTTACTTGAAACCAGTACTTTTAAGACTTTTTGAATAAAACTTTCTGTTAAACTTTTCTCAACTAAAAAATCTATAATATCTTCTTTTCTTTCGGAAAAATCTAAAAGATCTTAACTGTATTTTGAAAATAAAATTATAATTTGCACAGTTTTGCAATGACGCGACGTCAAAAATGATTTGCTTTAAAGGTTCATAACTGGTGAAAAATCATGGCTATAAGATTATGACATCGAAAGCAAATCCCAATCATCTCATGGGATCTGCCCAGGAGATCCAATAACAGATAAAAGAAAAAAGGAAATTTTGGTTAAAAATTGTGGTAAAATTTAAATTAAAGGCAGTTCTACTAGAAAATCAATAATTGTTATTATTTTAATTTTGACACATCTTAAATATCTTAACTAACTGGTATAATAGATAAAAGTACAAATTACAAAATTAATTAATTTTTAGATTCTTTTTATATACAATTGATGTAAAATTGTTTTTATTCTATTCTAATAATGTATAACGCATCGTTTAATAGTAAATGCTTAAATTTACTCGGGAAATATGGTCCTAATTCATTTATAAAATATATGTTTGTTTGGTAGCAATTTACTGAGTATATAGTTTGCTTAAATTCAAATGATCTTTGAAACCAATCCTCCAAGATAAATTATCAATTAGTAGTAAGTATTAATATTAAAAGATATTTGAAAATTCCTTCAAAAATTTAAATGTTCGTCAATTTGGATATCTACCTGAACGGTTGATGGGACTGGTTTCTGTAATTTCTCCGGATCCGGACCCGTGAAGGCAATCTTCGTCGTCGCATAGCTTGTCCGAGGAGCCATCGCCAGTGGTCTTATTCTTAGACGAGGAGGGAATTTTGGTGGGCGGGACATAGACCGGAGTGATTAGATCGTCGCCGCTGCCTGATTCAAACGGCGGCGTACATTCGTCCTCGTCGTCGCCCCGACAGCCCGACCCAGCCCCGGAGAAGATTAGGTCGTCCATCACTCCCGGATAGCCACTAGCGGGCGTCTGGGTGAAGAGATGCAGAGATTTCTGGGTTTAATACAACACAAACAATACACGTTATGGACATGCACTTGCTTTTGCACATATTTACAAATGATCCAATCGATTTATAATAGTAATATAGTATAATATTAATATATATATGTATAAATACTGTATAAATGTAGATAGAGAGTTGCTCAAATGAAAGAATATTCTGATATGGTGTGGAATTTGGTTCAGGTTTTTGCAATGAAATTTGATTACTTTTGATGTGTTTTTGTTAATTTGATGTACAAAAATAGACGAATATGTACAAAAAACAGTAGATTGAATTGCGAAATCGTTCCGGTTTTATGCGGAGGTCGATTTGGTGGAGAGAAGTGAACTAGAACCTGGACCAATTTCCACAGCCTCTTCTGCATTAGATCGATTGCAGCCGGGTTACAAAACAAAAAACCATGCATTTTTATTTTTTTTTTGTTATATAAAATTAGATGAGATTCAATTCCGATCAATTTCATTCAATTTTGGCATGTCTGTCCAATTGAAAAGTTTCAAATCACAAACCGTACATTTATATATTGCAAAAAAGATAATACAAAACAAGATGTCAAACCACAAAAATACAACTATTCAATAAAGTAATTAATATTAGAGATAATGTACAAAAATGAGGATGAGTGAGTGATGCGATTTATCTTGAGGTCAAAGTGACACACAACAATTTCATCCATATTCTTTCTTTTCTCTTTTTTTATTTTTTTGGTCAATGAAAGTGTCTGTCTTTCATTGGCAGAACACATTTGCTGATTATGAGTCACAGAACAAAACAAGAAGTATCCCAAAATGGATATACGCAATGTAACTGAGTAGAAATGGAGTAGCTTTTTGGATTCTAACCTGCTGCATTCGTTGCAGATCATTTCTATCTAATACTCCCGTTACCAATTGAACGTCGCCGCGCACTTGCACGTTGGGATCTCGCTCGGCCGCCAGGTCCAGCACCCGCAGCCGGTTCACAGTCAAACCGGCGATCACGCCCACGTACGGCCGATCGATGCGCGATCGCGCCGGACGCATCACTTTCCCACCCACAAATATGTGGCCCATCGTGTTAAACGTTGTCGAAAAATGACCTGCAATAGAAGAAACAGATTTTAAAAATACAATTAGTTATTTGGAGTTATTTTAAACTTTAATATCGGGTCGTAAATAAGATATTTAATTTTAATATTATCAAAAATCAATAGAGTTAAATTATTAAAAACATTGATATTTAAAGATACTCTGTTAGAAAATTTGATAACTGTTATTCTTTGATTGGGGACACATCTTTAAGATCCTGTCTAAAAAATATTTTATAGTTAAATTTATAATTTCAATATCAGATTAATTCCTAAAAAGCTTTTCTTTGTAAACCTCGTTATGTAAAATTGTTCATCCTGTTTAAAAAAGTGTCTAACTTGGTGGCTTTGAAAATTTCCAATCAGAAACAATTATATTTAACAGAACCGGATAGACTCTCTTATTTACGTTAAAATATAGCCATCCATCGGCATCTTGGTATGAAATCGGACAACCTTTGGCAAATCTATGATGATTATTTGCTATTTTTAATTCAAAACGTCACCGATTTTGCTAAAACTGTTATGATAAAATTTGAATATTCAAACACTCAGCAACAAATTGGATGACATTTAATAAATGTACATAATTAAACCAATTGTATCTGATATTATTAGACCATTAATAAAATTCCCGAAAAATTCATTGATGAGTTTTGGAATTCAATTTGAAATTTAAATACTTATATATAACAATGAATACATTATTCTTCAACGAAAAATGTATTTATCTTAATATTTAAGAAGCCAATGATTTATAAAGTCTTTTGAATTACTCTGTTTAGTCATGCAGTGCATAATGCTCTATTTCCACGAAATATCGAAAAAGTGAAAACGAATTTTTTATTAGCATTCCTTGATTGTGTATTCGAACATTGTTGTTTTCTTATTTTAAACTTTATATTTTTTTGAATAAATTACAAATAAATAAGCAAATTGTATAAAATTACGTTTAAAAGTGGGATGTAAAAACAATCGTATAACTTTAGTCGAGTTTAATTAAGGCCCATTTTCTCATACGTTACCAAAATAACTATTATTTTTATACTATTGTGAAATAGCTAATAATTAATGATGAATGGTTTTGAAAAATTTCTTGTAATGGATCTTAATTTGTACTAATATGCGGGAAAAGCTTGTATGTAAAAAAACAACTTTTGCACATGGTCTAGATAGCTCGAAATAACTGTTCATATAACTAACTACCTCTTCTCTAAATCGTCCAAACCTGTACTGCCCTAGTGTGCCAGTACTGAATAAACACTTTTTATCTTATTCCTTCATGGTTCATCTCAAGAACATTTACTCGAAAATAATCAATATATTGCAACGCTTTTCTGAAGTATAAGTTTGTTAAGGTCAGAAATGATATTAGACAGGGAGAGCTAGGACGAATTACTTGGATGGTTGTATGGCTGTCCACCATACACCTAATGACACGTTTTGGTGCATCTGGACAACAATCTCATTCATATATTTTAAATGTAATTAGGATCTATAATACTCAAACCGGTTCGGCGCCACAAACCAATAATCAATTCTGGGATAGCTATTTATGATAATTTAAACCACGTGATTCAAAAACAGATTTATTAAGATAATTATTTTTAAAATGAACTTAATTATGCTTTAAACTTAAAATAGATTCCATTTGTCAGTTTTTAAGTTATTTTGTTATTAAAAGTATTAACTAAAACAATTGTCAATAATACCACCGGACTGTTCAAACACTATTTATTTCTAATTGTCCTGAATTTGACATGACTCTTATATTTTAAAATAAATTGCTAAAATTGGATATGTCAATACCAATTATTTTCAGCAATACACTTTAATATTGTCAACCTAGCCAATTTCCGTCTATTTTCAGATCTCAATTGTATTTGTGGATTCGTCAAATAGATTGTTCAATTTTTCTGTCAATCTTAATCAGATGTAATTTGACAGTAAGAAACCCTCTCTTTTAAAAGTTAGATATATTTGTAGTTCTTTGAAATTTGTACTTAAAATGAATAAATTATTAAGAAGGATATTAATTTAATTGTAATTATAAAATGCTTAGAGACTTCATGGACAACTTCGTTTTTTATGGAAATGTAGCACAAAATAACGGTTGATGACTTTTGACTATTAAGTAGTTTTACACGAGTAGTTTATTTTATTATATACAATTCATATCTATATCTCTGGGATACCTTGCAGTTTGTGGAATTTATTTTAGAATTTGAAAGTAATAGTTAATAATCATTTGGTCATAAGTATGGCAAAATGCAAAATTTCAAACAAGTTTTAGATATAAAAATTTAATTTAACAACAAATTTTAGAATTAGATAAATTAAGCAGAAGATGAATGTCAAAGACTTATTGAGCGTTCTTCATAATATGTTTCATAACACAGAGAACTTTTGACTACAAAATTCTTTTCTGCAACCTTTTTATTTGCAAATATATTTTGAAATAGAAATAAAAGACAAAATATAGAATTTGTGGTTAAACCAATTGCCTTTATGTTCAATTTAATCTAACTAAATGTCGATAAATCGGTACCGGATAAGGTAAAAGTAATAAGATTATAAGAATGTAATAAGATTAGAGAATTACCTTGTGGGATAAGTGTTTGAACATTGTAGTCGTCGATTTGCAGTGTGGCGTTGGGTCCATTTCTGATAAAACGGATGACATGATAGTTGTTGTCGTTGACTTTAACCGAAATGTCCCCAAGGGGGAGGTCGTGGGATCCAATGTTGTAGACCATGAACACGTTTCCCTCGACAATCTCCAGCTCCATGTAGTCCTGGGTGGTTAAACTCTCGATTCTCAGCAGAACAGCATCCGATTTGAGGGTGATGATGCCGAGGGCGATTTGATCTTCTTCGGTTTCGGGCTGATTGCCTGGAGGGAAGGAATACTGCAGAATGCCTCGATTGGGACCGAATTCATAAGACACGCTCTCGTCGTAGCACGTGGGGCCCGTGTACGAGGTCATGTCGCACTCGCAGGCATACGCGTTCCACTGCTGAACACAGACACCTCGATTCGCGCATGCATTCTGGCTGCACTTGGTCGGACCTTCGCATCCATTCGCCACCAACGAACTCGGCACAACGGCATCCTCGATAAGGTTCGGCGAAATGTCCGTCAAGTCCACAGACGCCAAACATCCTTCAAATCCGTTCCGAGACGTCACAATTGTCGGCAAACCAGTGTACATGTCCTGGAATTTATTATTCAATTTTATTAGTTTTAGGTTAAATCTTAGGTTGTTTGTGTTAATTTGATTAAAATCCATAACGTCTTAAATTAAGTACGGTCGATAAACAGTATCATACAGTAGAGTATTTTTTAAAATACTGGCATGTGATTTTATATTACATTAAAAATGTCTCAACGTAACGACCTAAAATTGGTTCAATAATATTTCGTAAATGTAAGACTGAAATATAGTATATGTTAGAAAATATAAGAACAATTTAAACACACAGTAGTATATTATCGAATGAAATACAAATATAAAATGGCCAGAAAACTATATTTAATTCAAGGTATCTGTTGAAAAAATAAGAAATATTTATAACACAGATGTGCTCAGTTTTGGGATTAGAATATTTAGAATTTATAACAATATTATGGTGACTAATTAGTGAGATTTCAAAAATTCATTCTGAAAATACTTCTTGTTAACCCATAATACGAATAGTTTTTTTAATAAAGTATTTCAAGTAATGGAAATTAGACTTATTTAAATTCAATACGATAAATTCACTATTTAATAATTACTCAGGTGCTTTTGAAGTTAGTATTGTGGTATTTTGCAATTTTATTTTGTTCTTTAATTGGACAAGTTATGATTGTTTAAGGGATTCCTTTATTAGCTTGTAGTGAGTGCTTTTAAATTTATTTAATAATTGAAACTCTTTGTGTTTTAATGATCACTTTCAAAAGTTCGTAACAATTGTATGATATTTTATACAATTCTGTTGAAAAATGTTTACATTTTAGTAGCCAGTGATTCCTCTAAAAATTGTTTTATACAATTTTGTATAGTAAT
>JXOV01009122.1:8014-36820 GCA_001014945.1 Clogmia albipunctata | reverse complement strand
AGTAATAATTTTTTAGCAGGAGCACACGTCCTGGGAATTGGAACAGGAGATAAAGAGAGAAAGAGCTTCGCGACGACATAAAATTGAGTGTATAGGAAATCCTTCGGGTGTCTAAGTAGAAGAGATTAGATTTCATGTGGCATTGATAACCTTTGCTTTAAACAAAGTCATGTAGTTGAATCAATTGCTGTGACACGGGTGACGATGGCGGTGGCGCTGGGACTAAAGTGGATTCAAAGGGAAAGGCGTCACACACAAGTGCCCACCTTTCGACACTCAGCTCCGACTACATAATGTGATAACAGGAAAAGGAAATCCCTCGTCGAGATTGATACTAGTTATCACGTTAAAAGGTGGAATTCTCCAATTCAATTTCCACTAATAAGATCACCCAATTTCCTGGGCAAAGTGCCATCGCGGAGCATGCCATTTACTTAGGGTTGGCAAATGCCTCTAAACAATTTCAAAGATTGTTAAAAGTTACTTATACAACAAGGTCAAAAAGGAAAGTTTTACCAAACACTTGGTTCTTTAATTTACAAGCGTAGGGAGTATTTTAAAGTATGATCCCATGTTTGCTAATGCTGATCCAGAACATCCTAGAAGTTCACTGTATTCAATTCAAAATAGAGCCATATTTTGATACTTTAAAATTGAGTTTTAACTTATTTTATGAAAATTTCTATTAAAATTTAATTCTTGTTTGTTGTTGTTTTAAAATCATATTTATGAATAATAGGAAAAATAAAACTTTCATAGACAATTTATATATAATTAATTTATATATATAATATCTGGTTTTTATAATTCAATAACGTTTTGTCCTTCAGAAAGTAAAAATACGTTGCTTTATTTTCAATTAAAAAATATTTAGTGTCCACATATTTTGTTAAATAATCAATTTAAAAATAATATCTCGGTTTGCATCCCCTAAAGAAACAACAGCATTTTTGCACTTTCGTATAGAAACATAAGCTTTTCGTTATCCATTTGAGTTTCGTAATGTTTTCCTTTTTTGCACTGAGCGAAAATTTTTATTTCACTTGAGCGAAAAAGTCATAAATCTACGAATAAATACGTTTCAAAGTCAAAATTTCGGAGCCATTATAAATCTAGGTCTTTAAAACGGTAAACAAATTGTTCAAATACAGATTTCTTAAAGTTAATTTTATGTGAATTTTTGAGGAAATTGCAAAAAAAATTGTGTCCTGCTCGGGTGTAAAATCCCTTTATGTAATTCCGTGTCGAAAAGTATAACGGTTTACTTTAAAGCAAGCGTGCGGTATTATTCTAAAATTTTCACGCATTTTAGTCACCAATTTAATGAAATTACATATTGTGGTCAAAACCATATTTATTATTTAAATACTTAAATATGACCGCTGTGAACGGTTTATTATTAATTATCGATTAACTGGTATTTTTTTCAGAATTACACTAAATAGCGTTCAATTACAGCATTCATGTCACTATTTTTACTCGCTGCGCTCGTCAAATTCGTGCTGTAATAACCTCGATTTCACCACTTATATCAAAATATACTATTTAAAAAACGGCTCATTTTTCACCCTTGTAACACAAATAAATATTTTATTGAGTGAAATTTAAATTATTCCAATTTAAGCACTAATTCGAAAGAGTCATTCGTAGATGTCAAAATTTAGGATATATTTTGGATATTTCCCGATGTTTACACTTAATTTATTTAAGCGTAAATTAATATATTTTACGTTTTAATGATTCATTTTACGTTGTTTGAAATTAAACACAATATAATGTTATTGTTAATTTATTGGCTATAAATTATGGATAATAAATTTTCAATGTTCATTATATTTACGTTTTTTTTAAAACTATAATGAATCATTAAGACGATTGTTTATTTCTAGTTATAATATATAATACTATACAAAAATAAACATTGTTAAATTCAAGTGTTTGTTTTGTGATAACGAAAAACGACGGACCATACTTTTTTTTATACAAAATCAATTTACGTAACCAATAAAATTTTATGAAAGGGTTAGAGACCCTACTTGTAATTGAATTTCTTGATTGTCGTTGTCTTAAGAGTTTAGTTGGCAATGAGTCATTCGTGAGACATCATCTGAGACTAAATTGATTAACTTGTAATCATATCAAGTGTGTCTCCAGGGAGGATTTAAATATCTCTGTCAAAACTTTTCTCCCCAAAACTCATGCATATGTGCGGCTGATGACTTTAAAAGCTCGTCTCGGAATTACTTGCCCGTGGTTAGCGATTTGCAGTCACCAAAGTGCGGCAAAACTTTTCCCTCCAAATTGCAGCACGACGAACAACGTGTGAAGGTCTAGAATTTTCAGCTCATTAAAATTGCATCAATGCGATACGGGCCCAGGATTCCAAAGACGCAACTTTTCCCCCTTCTCCAGCTTAAAAGTTTTATCCAACTTATTACGGCTTTAATTATTATTACGGGTTGCAGACACCGACAGGTAGCAAGATAAATGGGAAAGATCTAAACATCTATCGATTCGAATGCCATTCGATAAACCGCAAGAGGCTTGGCAAACTTTAGCGGGAACTTTTAATAGATTCTGCAATAAACTGGATAAATGACACAGACATTTCATACCGCTATACGAGCAAATGCATCCAGGACCAAAGTTGGATATGTTTACAACTGGAATCATGGTTGGAATTTTGTTAACTAAGACAAAAGGTGTTTTATTTTTATCCTTTTAAATTTAATACATTTTTATCGATAGATTAGGGTTCCATAAATCATCTAATGACAGTTTAATTAAAATAAAGTTATCTAAACGAAATAATGTATATATAAATATATAGGACAGGAAATTGCTTTTTATCGGTATTTAGAGAGAAAAATAGTACATGTCCTTTTTCGATATATATTTTATTTTGCGGAATTATAGGTAAATACCAATTTGAAGCAAAATAGACAATTGTTTTTCGACATCAAATTAATCAAATAATGATTTATTGGATTCGGTATTGAGGTTGAGCGCTCAAATATAGTTGATCCATTTTTCCCAGAAAGACCAATCAATAAAATTGTAACTCAAATTTGATGATAGCATTTTCCTTTGCCGTATCTTTGGGATAGATAAAATGCTCCCCACATTTGATAACATCCAATTCAGGAAATGTGATCCATTTGAGCAAATTATGTTGTTGCAAAAGTCGCACTCGCCTCGAGCAAATATTCAAATGTTGTGAATGGGAGCGAGAAAATTTGGCAGAAATTGCCGCGAATAATACGCGATTAAAGATTTTCACGGTTTTATTGGAAAACGTGAACCGTTTAAGTTTCTTCTTTTTCCATCATCTTTACGTACTTATACAAATGTGCAAATTGTTTCCCCATTCCCCATATTCTGGAGATGGGCATAACATTATCGCATTATTTGTCAGCAGCAAAACTTTGAATTCCCGCTGGGAATTTAAGCGTTAATGGCATTATTTTCTTGTATTTCGACTCTCCCAGAAACTGACTGCCGCATCGAGGGCCTTTGTTGTTTAGTTCAACCCTCGTCCTTATCTACTCTCTAAACGGAGAGATAGAGAGAGACAAGTATAATAATTTCGAATCCAAAGTCACAAGGAATCCGTTTTACAAAAACACAAACAGAATTGGACACAAATACCTATAATATAAATGTGGAGCACAAGCGAAAGAACAAACGGTTTAAGGACCAACCATCCAACCACCTTTACTCGATGCTCGTTCCCCTCTATCTCCTGTTCATATCAATTGTGGACAATTTCATTTGAATTATTATCATGTTTTCGGGGTGAATTCGGGGATAAATACCATTATTTACATTCGTAGCAAAGCTCTTTCCGTTTTAATTGCTCAATAATGGGAATAATAGAGCAAAAATTTAATTTTCCGAAACATTTCGGCAATGATATTTCACTGTGTTGAAGGGTAGGATTTTTTCTATAGGCACTGTCTCCATTAACTGTAATGACGGCCTATAAAAATCAATGTGAATTTGAATAAATCTTAAGGGAAGTATCCAAATGTGCGATTATATATAATAATTAATTTAAAATGGTAGTATTTGATACAAACAGGGTCATGTGGTACATTATTAAAATCTATGTTATAAAAGACTTTAAAAGTAATAATAGACAAATAAAAATTATTTTTTATATTAATTATTAATAATTAGTTTTATCATCCTTGTTGGATAAGAATAACTACCACACTGAGTACGGTATTTAATAATGCTTATCAACTGTGTTTTATACAAATCTCAATTTAAATAAATATTTTTTGAAAATTTTTCGAATTATTTTTATGAAATTAAGCTTTCCTTTTTCACGTCAAAATATGTCTTTATCTGTCTGTATTAATCAGAAATAATAGTCAATCAAAAATGAACTCGTATGTTAACTTCCCATATTCCTTACAGGAATTGAAAGGGAAATTTATTTAAATTTTGCTTTAATCAGAAATGTATCTAGTTTGTACAACTAATATGTACAATTAGAGTGAAATATTCTTTGTATGAAAACAAAAAAAAAAATGATTAAACGATAATAATTGTTCTACATTATGTAGAAGAAATAAGGGCTTTGTTTCATACAAATTAGGGCCCCATATAAAGAAGAACAGAAAATTCGTTTACTAAACTTTATACATTTGATGCGTTCAAAGTAAGGTTTTGTTCACTCATAGCATCCATTCAAAATGAGTTTTTCTTCTCTAGGGAGACAAAAAACAAAAACTGTTACTTTGTCTCACGCTCACGTACTATAATAATAAAATAATGTACTGAGATTGTTTTATTAAAATTTTTGACATTTTTCAAATCAAAGACACTAGATTACAAATGTATAAAATTATGTGTACTCTACGGGCTCAATTGAATTTTGTTCATTCGAATTTCTTGTCAACCTCAGCAAGCTTCGATTGACAACTGAAATTCTCAGTGAACTAAATATCACTTTGAACCCTAAGTGTACAAATAACTATTATTTTCGTTCTTTTTTTCTATCAATGACGTTTTAAAGCTCTAACGATTCTTTACATTATTAGTGTGACCTCCGTTACAGATAATTATAAAATATATAGACGTAGATAACCAAAGTATTTATTTTAATGTCCTAGATTTGTATAAAATCGATTCAGAAATACCGGTACTTAAGTTGCTCACACTTATTTGTACAAATTACATATGTATATAAATATGAATCTAATTTGAGAGACTATACCGACCTATCTATTTGTTTAAATAATTTTAAAAGTTATTTTTAAAGACGTATTTGACAGAATGAATATTAATAGTCTTATATTATTTTTGTTTATTTGAATTTTTTCTATTTTAGTACTAAAAGTGGAAATATTTTTCATCAAAAGTAATGGATAAAATTATTATAAAAATTAAAGTCTAAAACGCAAAAAGTATATTGACAAATAAATGAAATAATCTAAAGCAATTACGATCTCCATAATATAAATATCTCCAGCCTTTTAGGGAGCATCTGCCAGAACGGTAATGGGTTGGTAATACCACGACCGGAATTTAAAGGCCATAGAGGAAGCGGAGAATGGGGGAGCAACTTCAAATGACCACCCATTATTGCCATCCCTACCCACGCTCTCTTTTTGCCTCCCGAAAACTGTAACAGTGTCACCCGTTTTTGTTGTCGAGTTTGTTTATTGCAAAAATTTGTTGCGGTTTATTGGTGTGGTGAGAAGGCCGGGTCAAAGATGAACCATTAATTATCTGGAGCTGTTGTGCTTCTGAACGTTCTGGGCTTGTCCCCAAGCAATTTGCAGAGCGAGTGCCACTCGGAAGCAATCACCAAACAAATACAGAGGAGCCAAGTAAGCGACCGACGACAACACCAAGTGCATTGCAACCCTTTTTCGGTCGGAGGCAAACGAACGAGCGAGCTACCACTTGTGTAAAAGCAAAGCGACCAGGCCATGTTTTGAGATGGTTGATATTCACAAATTGAATCGGAATTTCATTGGGATACTCGAGCCAACGGGATTCAACACTAAATATTGACGCTATTCAGATTCTTCTGATTCTCTGTTGTGTCAATGCTGCCTTATCATAATCAGGACACAACAATGGAACAGGCGACAATGAACTAGGGATCAGGAGCACTATGTGCAAAAGTTTAAATTATAATTGTTAAAATCACAAAAGTTATAACTGATTGTTTTAGAAAAATATAAATTGATAGACTTATCTAATAAAATCTACGTATAAATTGAAAGAAAAACATTTATCCAGGATTTACCATAATTTTCACCAAGAAACAGTTCGTTTTACAACATTAATAAAAAAAATTGCTCCCACAATCGAAAAAAATATTGAAATTTCAGTAAATACATAAAAAAAGTTTCTTCTATCGTATATTAATTTTTTTAAGATTGATCTTTATAAAAAAAAATATATATAACTGCCTTTACAAGTTACAGTGAGATGAAATTAGATAATGTACAATTTATGGTGATAGTTTATGATAATCAAATAATATGGAATTTGTTTAAAACTTTTATAAATTTCGTTTTGACCTAAACTGATCCCTATGAGGATTCACATCAGTAAATGACTGAGTAAAATGAACAGCCGAGTGGAGAGTTCAGTTAAACGGAAGGAAATTGGGCGACGGTGCCAAACTGGGACTCGATCAAAAGAGCGCCTCTTCTGTCATCTCATGTCCTATGGAAGAGATGGATGGATGATAGTACGTTTTGTAGTTGACTTTGGGGTAGCAGACAGAATCTGACTGGCTGTATTTGCCGAATGTTTACTTAGAACTCGACAGCTCTGGGATTTGTTCCCTGGCAGAGTCTGGAATTTCAATGGGGCGATCTGTTTGATCCATTTATCATTAGTCGACACAGGTAATACTTTTTCGTTTAGAATGCTGTTCATCTCTGTCTCTCGCTCCACACTTTTTTTTGCTGGCTGGGTTTCGATAGAATGTAGGAAAGGATAGCACCCGCCGTGGATGCTCATGTTTGTGGAAAATGGAAGGGTGTATGTTTGCATTTCCGTTTCATCGATTACCGGAGATGGTTGCGGGTTCGACGAGAGCTTCAATTTGCCGAATTATGGATCCGGAATGATTAATGCTGCCGAGGCATGAACGGTGGTGGTATCTATTGGAGCTTATTTGAGCATTAACCCAGACACAATTTAAGTTAATTATATGGAGCTCCGTCAGTCCCTCGACCAGGAATGATGATTACATGTGGCCAGTCATCACAAATTCCTACATTGTTTCAATGATTCCCTCATTGTCAATTCAACAAAGCCAATAAATGATGGTAATAAAATTCCTGAAAAGGATATAACTTGCAATAATCACGTCCTAAATCGAATTTGCAAAGAAAAGCCGTATACTTTTAATCAAAACCAATGTCATTGTGCAAAGCAGTTATACGGGTTATTCATCTTTATCGATTACACTTTTGGCAAATTAAATACAAACACTGACACACTCACGCTGATATGGAGAGAGATGGCCAATAAGGATATATGATTCCGTTTTTATTGTGTTCTGGGAATATGTTAACGAAATAAGCTGCATTTCCATTGAATAAGGATTAACTTAAAATTCACTGCACGATTCCCATTCCATTTTTACTCAACTCTCCTCTATACCTTCTCTCCACAGAGCACAGGACCATTAACGACTACCGCGTACACTGGAGCATGAAAATTATATGACATTCCAATTTCATTAGCTCCTCATTAATAATGAATGGTTTACCGGGAATGGGTTATTTTTAACGCTAACCGAACCGTGGGACTCGTAAAATGTGTGGTTTAAGATTTGTTTTAAAGAGGCTCTCAACTTTTTCTATTAAAGACTGGTTGTTAAAAATATGGTAAAAAATTTAAGGATTATTTAATAATAATTGAGTTTTTAATATTATATTGTTATGGTAGAATAAATTAGTTTTTGCAAATTTGTTATGATATGTTCTTGAGAATTTATGAATATTTTTCGTGGTATATTTAAGGGATTTCTATGCTTTAATTGCTACACTCTTGGTAATTTAAAACTCAAACATTAACAATTCGTTTTTGAGGGAGACCACACAGCCAGCAGTGTGGGAGATTCCAGGAATCTGTTCATATTGTATTAAGCTCATTTCGTGTTTTATTTTTAAATATTTAACAATGGGAAAGTAGGCTAAAATGGGGATTAATTAGGTATTTAAAACTCATATTTAAAATAATGTTTTATGTTCTTTTATCGGTTAATTGGATATTTAATACTAATTAAAAATATTCCGAATTATTTGGATAAACATAGTTTTATGATACCTATGTTTTTTAAATATAGAATACAATGAATTATGAGAATGCATAAAATGATTAATAAAAAAAACCGATAAGAATTATTGAACTTATTTATCGAAAATATTTATAATTTGAATTTAGAAGCCTCTAAATTTTTTTTATAAAAAAAATTCTGTTGAAAATATGCTTTATCACTTTATCTATAAAAACGATTTTAAATTATTTATTTTACTAGAAATTTCCTGTAATTAATATGTTAATTTGTTTTATTATCATGTCCTACATTTTAATTCAACAGTCAAACTTTAAACCAGAGATATTTTATCATCCGCAAAAATGTGTTTAATGTTTTTGTTTTGCTGTTTGAATAATAAAACCATTATAGTTTGGTTTATCTTAACCGAAAACGAAAACCGATAACAAATAGACGGCAACCGATTTGTGGTTGGAAAATAAATGGTCATTCAACAGAACTGCCCCTATGCTTTTATACGGATATGGGGAAATCCTCTCCATTTTTTAATTCAGCACAATTTATATTGAAATGAAGATGAGTCCAGCTCATTCATTAAACAAGTTTTGATATTCTAATTCAAATGATTTATTGTAGAAAAAACAAAATTATTTTTATTATATTTATCTTTTAAAAGTCAACTTTAAATGACAAATAATAAAAGGTTATAGCTATTTAAATTCAAAAAAGCCCTTCAAAATGTATTTGGAAACGCGTCACTTGTGACTCCACTTTTGTTTAAAACATATGGCTTTATGGGACGTCTCCATAATAAAAGCTAAATTACGCTTATAAACAAACAATGCCGAATGGCTCATTCAGCTCCAGTCAACCAAATGCCTTCCTTCCTTGATGGAACTGTACAGAGTACTGTTGTGACTTAATTTCGGTAATAGAAAGTAAACTAATTAAGAGTCCTTTGTTCGTGTAAACTTTAGACCTAATTAGTCGTGTTGAAAGGAACATCTGAAACAACCAATTTAGACCAGGCGGTGTATATATATTTTAAGGGCAAACTATACCCTTATGTTCTCTGTAATTTGCAAATGCGTATACCAGCACAGCCATAATTAAACTTCTAGAATTTGAAATACGGAAATTAATTACCACATTTCCGGAAATCTGAGCTACAAATATTTAAAACATATCGTTCCAAAAATTCCTACAGAAATATTCAGCATTTTTGCCATGGCATTGAGATATGTGCAACATACCATATATTTCAAGATATCATCTGCTTTAGTTTTGATTCAAAAATATTTATATGCTTATTTTAAAATATTAATAAAAAAATATTATTTTTCATAGTAGCTGTACTAAAATTATTTACATATTTTACTTATTATTTTGTTTATTTGGATAAATTCTATATAAATTATTGTAGGAAATAAAATACAATTCAAGTAAAACGTATTTTTAAAATTTGTTAAAATATAAGATTTATTAATTTATTTCTTAATTCATTTTTCTTTTTTACTATTGAGTAACATAATATAGTGTTTAATTATGTGTTTTTCCAACCAGTTTTTTACAAGATTTTATATAATTCGCATATTAGCTATTTTATCGCGAAATATAAAGTAAAGAATAAGAAATAATCCAGAACTAAATTAAGGTCTAAAGACATATAATTAAGGGAAGTACTTGTCAAGTGAATAGAAATTTAGGTTTAAATTTTTCAAAATATCACGACAACTTTGCACCATGCACTGTATCACTGATATGCCCGTGATAGCACTCATCATTTAAATTTGGTTTACATTTAAAGCACTGTACGTTTATTAAACAATTTATAGTAGAAGCATTGGCTACTAAAATGTAAACATGTTTCAACAGAATGGTATACAAATATTATTATTATTAGTCTTAATTTTTTTTTAAATTACACTATTTAAGATAAATTTAAAATTCGTTGCTTTAGACAATGCAGTACAGTATAATTTCTTGAATATACAACTATGTTTATATTTTTCAATCCGGTTTTTTGCGACGACACAACAACCGTTGCCGGTCTGGGCCTAACGAATTACTTTCATGTAATCAGAGTTTTCAAATACCCCATTCATTCCTTTGCCAATTTTTCACAATTGATAATTGAATAGCATATCTACGAATCACATTTGTTATGCAGTGATTAGCACCAAATTATTCTATTATATAGAAAGCCTTAGTACGTACAAGTTTTTGCCACCGAAATAGAACACACATACTACATAGAAGAACATAAATATCATACCATTAATCAGTTTAAATTTTTTTTAATAGCAACCAATTACTAGTAGAAATATCTGGTTTTCTCTTCGATTCTGTGCTCTTTATCTAAGCTTGTCTGAGTCGAATAAATAGTATTTGCGATAATAGTTATTCGTCAGTTGTGGTCGGGGATATTTTTACGGTCTGAACAGAACTTCCATTGAGTTGAATTCCGTGTCGACGCTTAACCAATTGCGCTACTGTTGTTTATCTTTTTTATATTATGTACTAGTTCCAGAATTAACAATGCAATGTCAGCATTCTTAGATTTACGATCCATTCGTTTGGCTTTACATAAATAGAATACAAAATAATTTGTATAAACGTCACGCATTTATTTTTTCAATAAAATTCCAAATTTTAAATAAAAAAATTATTATTTGAATTAAATACAAAATTCTATTTTGAACCTGGATACAAAAAAATTGAATACAATTTCACTTCAAGGCAATTTAAATATCGTCCTCACAAGCATTTTCAATGAGAGAATTCATTCTACCAATATCTTGGAGAGTATTTTTTCGGTTGGAATCATAGAAAAAGAGTGAAATTTATGCACGTGTTATTGTATAAGGGAAACGTATATTTGTCCCAGTTTCCCTGTGCTGCAAATGTGAATAATATATCTGATCAAAGAGGAAAAATCACTTGACAACAGTTGTTACCAACAACAGAGATTGAATTGTGATCCGAATGGGTGAAAATACACCTAGAAAATAAATCGGCGACATTACATCGGATGAGGTTTTTTTGCCTTTAGTTCAATATATAAATAATATATATATAAAAGCGGAATTCAATTTAAATTGTGAATAGCTTTTCCTGTCACCTTATCGATAATAATGACCACATCCATTAGTGCCGAAGCTGCTCGAGTAATAACACCAGATTATAAAAGATTTTCCTTTCCGTATGCACATAAAATTGTCGGTAATAATTACTGGCAAATCTGCGAATAAAGGTATTAGATTATGGAAAATATATCCATAATAAAAGTACCCCAATATTACGATTTAATGTGTTGATAATAAGCCGATTTCATCTTCTAAAGTTATGAAACACGGATCACGGTGGTTTATGTGAAAAGCTTTAATTAATTAATACTTTAATAATAAACATTTCCCCATTCCAGATTTAATAGTTATTCATACAACTAGGCCGATAAGATAAGGCATTATTAAACATTAAGGTTTAATAACACCCATCGACCGTGTTTTATATTGAATTTTATTCATTTTAAATAAATTAATTATTAAAACAGAACATTCGTTCTCTTAAAATCAAATTTAAAATTTAGATGTCTCTCTCACATTGTTTTAGTTTCCTTGTCTAATTCCACGGGAAGATGGAGAAAGCTATTTCTTGTTGCTCTTACTTGCACACCTTGCTCTTTCAATCAATACACATTATATTCAAATTGAAATAGTCCGTTTTGTTGTGAAATCATACAAAAATAGAGTTAAACCATACACAACGAAAATGACTTCCTTATAAATTTGTTGGATGATGAAATTTTTAAGGATGACACACTTTAATAATAAAGAAAAAAAACTAGTGCTTTTAAGAATTCTTTAAAGCACTTGTTCTATAGAAACGTCTTTGGCAGATCAAATTTTAGTGTCATAAAAATCAATTTTATGCAACAAAAATGCGTGAAAATATAGAACCAAAATTGTTTTTAGAAGAATTTCTTTTAAAAACTTGATTTTTATGTTTTAGTCGTACGTAAGATTAGATTAAATATTTTATTTCAATCATTCTGAGGTTTGTTTTTAAGATTATTGCAAATAAGTGGATCAATCTTGGATGTAAAGTCCTATTAAAGAAACGATGTTCCAATAATTTAAAAGCAAATGACCAACTCCATAGTGATATTTATGAACTTCAATTTTTACTTTGTGATAATATTAAATAATAAATAATAATTTTAATTGAACTTATCGTAAGTTTGTGCCCATAGTAGAACCATATGAAACTATTTTCAATTGGATGACTGTTTTACCTGTAAAGAAAAAAAGGAAAAAAAGAAACATTAATAATTTTATAAAATGGAAAACATATAAGTTTAAAATTATAAATTCAAAATATTTAGTCAGTTTTTAACTATTAAAAATTTATAGTCTATTTTGAAAGTGATGTGTACCTGATGTTTTATAGAAATATTTAATTGCCTACATTATCCTATACAAAAATATGTATAATAAGAAAATATGAACTAAGGTACACTCTCGGGACTGATACCTTGTAATTTAAATTTTATACCTAAAACATTCCATCCTATACATTTTTCATTTTATTACTCAAAGCAACAGCAAATCAATAAACCCTTCTCATATGCAAAAAAGGTTGCCAATTGCGATTTTTTTTATTTTATCGATTGAAATTATAGCCAATAATAAAACGGGTGGAATTTCATTTAATATTAATTTAAGGTTTATTGCATGCAAAATTACCAATTAGTTGCAATAGAATTTAATTTTCTGTTTGATAATTTACATATTTTAAGATTAAAACCAATGAAACATTTTAGGAGTAAAACCAAAACATAAATTTGAGTCTTCTAAAAATCGTGATTAATTGCCATTTTACCACTGTGCACTGCTGTCATGTTGTCACTAAAATTCGCAATTCGCATCTGTTAATCTCAAACTGTGTCATTTATTATGGTGACAAAATCGGGTGTTTTGACTGTGGCTGTGGGAAGAAAGCAATTAAATTGCGATTTCAGCTCGATCCCTGAAAGTGGGTAAGTAATCTTTTCGTTTCGGTAGGAGTTTTGAAATGGGCTTCGTTCGTTCGACGAACAAAGGCATTTGCTCGAACTTTGGGTTTTGGGAAAATTCGCAAACGCCACGCCATTTCGCCATATATTCATTTACTCATATGTTGGGAGACTAATTGTTGTGTTGTGTAATTGCAAAAATTACTATAGAACGGAGCTCTATGCCTCGCCAATTATTGACAAAAACGACACTCATTGCAGATATGTGCTCTAGTACAGAAAAAGATCAAAAGGCTTCTGCCAGCCAGGCTGGATATAATTAAATCCGGAGCACACAATTAATGGGGAATGATACTGTTATGGGGTGATTATCCTGTCTTTATTTTGTTTGCCCTTAGCCGCCGCCGACGATGAGGAGGAGGTGGAATTTAATGGGCGCTGAAATGAGAATTACGATACACAGAGCGGCATTCCTGACATTTCGGAAAAATTGAAAAGAAATCAGAGTCCAGAGAGAGAAAACAGATCAAATGGAATTTTGTCTGGCCGGCGAAAAAAGTGCCTTATTTGCAGAAAAGAAGTCGCTCCGGCGAAATTGCTTCTACACTCTGGCAGCAACTGGACAAGCCCGAAAGCTTAGGAAGAGATCCCAAAGTCCAATTAAATTAAATTGAGAGAGCAACTCATCTTGAAATGATTAAATTTCCCGCATTTCATTTTACACACACTGAAATCGACTGGGATTGTTCTTTTTTCCCCATCTCATCTTTTCATCCGGCCGGAGAACGACCCCAGAAGCGCGGCAGTGGCAGCTATCCCGGTTCCATTGCTCCTCGGTCCACCACCATATATCGTTCTTCGGCATGAGATGCCAAAAACTGGTGGTGCGATGATGATTTGCGGAAAACTGTGCCAAACTCTGGCAAATAAAACGACTACTTCTTCTCCCGAAGAACAAAACCCAAATATAAGTACATGTGCAAAATTTGTTCTATGTACTTACAAGTAGATATTATTTGAATAAGTAGGAAAGTCATCGAAAAGTTTGCGAATGCGGTTGTGTGTCGGTTGGCGTGCTGGTGGATAGAGAAAGTTTCTGCGGCAAAGTCAACACCGGCAAAATTCCGAACCAAAACCGCGCGTCACTGTCTGTCTGTCTATCCAAGTCAATTCGCCGGGGCTAAAGAAGAGTCACTTAAGTTGAAAGCCCGTGAAATTATCCACCTTTTTTCGCTTGTTATCGTTAAGGTGCAGAGAATCGGTCCCAGAAGCGGCACCGAGGCCTGCACAGCAAAAGATAGATCCCTCCTCCGTGTTCTTGCCAGAAACAATTTCCCCATTCAGGCGATAAACAACAACAACTGAAGAGGAACGCCGGTTAGCTCCACATCGCTTTCTTGTTATTATTTATCATCGAGGATATTATTTAGGAGGATGAATCGGCTGTTGAGGAGTCCCCCAAGACCCGCCAAGACAAGACTTTACTTTTCCAGTTTTTTTCAACTATCAATAACCGAACCTTATGTTCTCTGAAAGACGAGGGATATGAAGTAGTCTTCTGGGGAAATACGGTATAATGATAATGTAAGAAACTGTCAGTGCAATAAGTTTCTGGTTTTTAAATTAATGCAATGACAATGGATTTGATCAAAAAATGTACAAACAACATACTCCGTTTGTACATTTTTACTGACCAAACGATTATAGTAATTTTTTCAGTTTTGTCTAAAACCGACGTTTTTGTTTAATCTAAACTACAATAAAAACCTTCAACTTTTCGCAATGAAAAGTTATATATTCATGATACAAACTTTTATGAAAAAGTAGTCTTAAAACATTACTATAAGCGACAAAAGAATACACTTCTTTTATAATGTTTTTTATGTAAATGCTACATTTATAAATTCATATTTTAGTTTCGATTTTCACACCCAATGTTCAAATGACCTAAATCAATGCCTTTACTTTTTCGTGATTAATTTGATAAATCAATTATAAAATTCAATTAATGTTTTTCATGGCGCATTCTACTTGAAAACTAATCCAGTATTGTATTTCACTTCAGTCTTTTCAGAAGAGTTTATTTTTTAGTTTTTCTAATACCCCAAAATGAATGGTTTTTACGTTGTACTAACCGGATCACATAATTCAAATTGAATAGCATTGTCCATAGAATTTCCTACCATCATTTCGCCCGAGTTTAAATAATTCAATCCAGATTCGAGCACTTAAATTCAATCCCGATTTATGTTCCGATGTCATTGCCATTTATCATCATAATTCCGGGATAGAAACTCGCGGACCACCGGCATCCCTCTGCTCTCACCTATGGGCAATTAATTTTTATCTCGCCCCCGAAATTGGATAATTGATTTATGGGCGGTAATGCGAGACAGGAATTTCGCAGGGCTCCAGCCCATCAATTATGTAGGGGCTGTTTTGCAACCGGGTGTGTGCGTTTTTTGCGCAGATTATTCAGTTCCATGGGGGACCTGGGCGGTTTAAATTGGGTCTATTTTACACGCGCCAGGCACTCTATTCCCATCACCCAGGCAGACAAACGGTAAAAAAAACAATCCATGTCCAATTGAATGTTACAACGTTTTAGCACACACACTTCCGAATTATCTCCTCCAGAAATCGCTCGGTAAACATAAACACCTCTGGTCTATCTGATAACGCAGAGCAAACATTATTCAAACAAACACTCGTCGGAAGAGAAATTATTTTATATTGTCGCCTACAAAATGATGAACCTAGGTTATTGCCATTTTAATAACCAAGCTTATTTCGCTGAAATTACAATTTTCATTTTGCCAAATTAAGAACTCTTTTTTTTATTGTTAACAATAAATTCGTGGCAAATTGGTGGGTTGCTTTCAGTAAACGTTTTTTATCAGTTAATTATTTATAGAAAAAGATTAAAAACAATTATTTAAGAAAAAAAGGAACAAAATGAAGGCTATCCTTTTGCTAGAATTGTGTTTATAAAAATCATCAAATTTTATAAGTTGTTTTTAAAATTATAATTAAAATTCGTTCTCGCCTAGGGATTTTTATTATAAAAGTGGAAGTGTTTCATTAAAATGTTAACTGTAATTTTTTAAGTCGTCTTTTTTAAATATCACAATCATGCATAAATTATTTAATTTATACAAAAATTTTAGTATACAGCTAATTTAAATTTACTGAATCTATCTTATTTACTGGCTATATTTGGGACATGCTTTGTAAATTCCCTTAAGTTTAAATTTATTGCCTTTGTGGTTAGAAGGCTATATTCCTGAAAAACCTCCACGACCATTGGCTGCTGAACTGCTCATTATAAGTATTTATAAAATAATTAGCTACGTTACTAACTTCATATTGCGAAGAAGCATCGGTAAATATAAGACGTTCTTTTACTCTGTCGTTTATAAGGCCATCTTTGCTTAGTGAATAAAAGTTACTGTATTTCTCAAAATTAGCTGTTTAATTAAAATATTTTTCTTGCTCATCTCACTCTAATTTTAAATATCAAAATGGCCTACTTTGGTTTTGCGAAATTTTCCACTTCTCTCCCAAAAAAGATAGCAACAGTACCACAATCATTTATGAAATATTTCTTTTATTTTCAGATGCAATCAATAGATAAAACTGCGTACTAACTTTATGCTTTATAAATTTATAATTAAGTGAAAAATAAAGATTGTGCTAGGTGGGCTATTAATTTTCTCGTAGGTGTATAGATTTCTGATAGAGAGATATTGAAAAAAAGTTTATATGTATAGATAATCATATAATTACAGAAATTCGCAATTTTTATTAAACTAACGAGCTTATTTAAAGACCCTACTAGGATGATAATTTTAAAGAACCCTAGTATCTAATTATGACTCTCTTATCGCCTTAGATGTGCAAATGATTATTTATCTTTTAGTTTTCTAATAAAACAATAGTTCATATTAATTATTTGGTTTGAAAATTAAGCTTTATTTATTACTAGTCTTGTCTTAATCTTAACTATGGACGTGTTTTAAACAACAATCATAGTTTATTATACTTTGCGTATAATATTTGTTAGAAATACTTTTAAATACTTTAATTAAATTTTTTAAAAGCTGAGCCACTAACATCCATATAAACAACGCTGAAAGTGTTATTATTAACCTAACCTGAACAAAACAAATTAAAAATTCACAGATTAACCGGTTGATTACTTTGCCCGGATTATGACCGGTGTGACAATGCCTTTAATACCTAAAGCACAACTGTTCTCTATGTGTAATTGGCCCAATAGGGGGCGTCTTTCAGCAATTTGCAACGGTAAATTATAGCATTTTGATGAATGGATTCAACTTTTGCAATATCCAGAGTTTAACAGCAAACCAGATCGCCTCTCGGAATTTGTTATCGTCATGTCGGAGAGATACATACAGACTGCACCTCTCTAAGAAACACATTACAGTGTTGTTTGACAACCTGTTTATGTGTTCTACATTCCGCATCCCATAGCCGACACAAGGCGAGTAAAGACAAGCTCAGGTATGGGGTCTTTTATTGTCTCGGTATTTGATAAAGCTATTAAAGTCCGCCGAGTAATAACCTCTCGCAGTGGGAATTCAAGCAATTTTTAAAGTATCGCAAAATTGTTATTTAATTATACAACAGCCAACTTCCGAACATTTTGAAATACCAGAGATTTTTCGGTGGAAATAGGAATTATTATTTAATTTTTAGATAAATGGAGGAAAATAGTGTTAAATATGAATTCAATTTACTGAGAATTAATGTAAATTAAGTTTATTAAAATATACATCTTTCAAGTTCATTATCAATTTATAATAAACTTTTCGTTTTTGTTTTACCCTTTTAATTTTTGCAATTAATGAAGGCGCTGGGGTAATTATAATATTATAATTGAGTGGTTCCTTCCCCAATTACGTTAATGAATATACAGGCCTGGCGATAAAATATCTCAAAATTCAATATCTTAAAGACGCTGAATTCCAATGGAATATTTACATTATTTAACAATTTCCCATAAATAATTCGGAAACAAAGGCCATTATTCTTCAATTTACACGATTGTATATTGGCATGAATCTCGGCCAATAATTTGGAATTGATCCCTTTGTATTAAATTGTTCCTTCCGAATCGGAGGATATCGATTGCTTTAGATCTAATAAATTATGATGCACAATAAATTCCCATTTTCTATTGTGTGGCCTTAAAAGGACACATTGTATCAACCATGCAGAGCATAAATTATGTAAAATTCTCGATTTTCGCTAGGAAACTTTTATTTTACCAAATTTATGTAAGGTTCGTTGTAATAAATAATCTAATGTTGGTGAATAGAAATGTATGCTAAAGAAAAAAATAATTTATTAATAAAAATTCACAATTTGAAACTATTAAATCAGAATATTTAAAAGACTTTAGTAGTAAAAAATAGTAACTGTTCCACATAGATAATTAATTGTTTAACATAAAATGAGCCCTTTCATTTTATGGCTTTAATTTCAATTAAAGTTGTAACAATATGCCAAACTATCCCAATCTCTAACTCAGTTTTAGGATAACAGCTTTTACTTTTGCCAAATGGAATTACCGAAAATACGTTTTTATCCAAAAGCTGTGGGAAAATGTGCAGACTTTGAGGTAATAAATTTCTTTTTCCAGGACATAATGTATGTCCTAATCCCGGTCCAAGAATGGAAGAAAAAAATTCAATTCGCCATATGGCATCTAATGAAAAATATATGACATCAGTCTGAGTAAATGAGACGACGATCATCATCTCCCAAAATCATATTTCATCCCCAGCTTACACCACTCAGTACGGTGACATGCCATACCTCCCACACTAAGGAAAAGAGATGAAAAGAATAAACAGTCCACCAAAGTCCCACTTCTCGTTCACCCAAAGAGTATGTTCTCGTGCGAAAATGTGTTGGCGAATTTTTCAGGGAACCAGTTTTGTGGATAAGATGCGGATAAGCGCGCGTCGCTCTACTGATGATGACAATTGTGCCAAATCGAGGAAAAGTAATGCACGTCTCTCGGGTGGGAAAGTGTATGGAACTCGAATAAATGACCCGCTTCTTCATCGGTTTCGCATAAATGACTGACTTTTGCATTGTGTCAGCAAAACGAAGAGAAGAGTAATTGTCCGGACAGCGACACGAGCCAATGATACAAATTCCAGAACAAAGAAGTGAACATCCATTGGACATAGTGTCCAGTTAACAACGACGAAATGAAATTCAAGTCTAAGAGACCAACATCGTTGCCGTCGTCTTCGTCGTTTCGGAACTAAAACGTAAAATTGTTTTTGGGTCACGAAAGAATTCTGCTGTCTGCCCAATTTATATTCTTCTTTGGCCAAGTCTTGTTCACGATTTTATTACAAGGGTGGATCGATAAGTTTTTGATTAATATTAAAAAGAATTTTCTACAATTTTAATACAGTTCAAATATAAAAAACATTTACAATTTACATCAAATTTGATGAAATGATTATAAATGCTGAATAAATTATAATTTTTTAAAGATATATTCCATTATTCTAAAAAAATATGACATATTTAGTTTTTAAAAGAATTTATTTATATAAAGAATAGCATGGTTGAGCATATGAACCCAAATCTGCTCAAACTCACTGATGTGGAGTACGTATGCTGTCATTGGTCCTTCCGAACAAATACTATTATTTAAATTTCTGAATATTACATAAGAAGTTTGCATCTTGTTCTAAAGCCTTCCTTTAAGACAATGCAACATTAAAAGATCTGTACAATTTACGATCAAATTATTATATTTTGTTTGAAATTGAATCAAACATTTATATTTTAAAAATATTAAAACATCAATTCCAAGCTTTCAATAACATTTCAAGTAATACCAAAACTTTTTCTCCATGGGTGTGGGTGTCGTTTTAAAAATTTAAATAAAACTAACTATTCCATTAAGTCAAAAGTGGTTATTAATGAATATTTATAAATGAATTAATATTTGTTTTCGTAAAACTGAGTCCACAAATGGAATTTCCGTTCCACCTTGGCTTTAATTATATGGTTATCAGAATTTTTATTGTTATTCATAACATGTGAAGTTTATTTATAAAATTTTAGCTTAATAAAAGATTTTATCATTTTATAGCCTAGGCTCATCTTCACATATTCATTTATTTATATCCCTTTGAAGTATTATTACGTAACCAAAGACCTTTATGCGGAAAGTTCACTTATGAAAACACTGTAATATAGTTTTTTTGCCAATGCCATTGGATAAAATTATAAATTCATACTAGAAAAACATGTTTCCAAGATGATAATAATTTAAAACGGATGATTTAAAGACGTCTCAAATTTTGAAAGCATTCATTTAAATATTTAACGGTATTTAAATTATTTCCATTTAACGTCAGCTTTTGATCTTATTTCGGTATGGAAAGTTACTTTAAGAACTAAAATTAGATTCTCTGGCCCACCCTCGAACAATTCGTATCGCCTTTGAAGCCCCCTCGTGTCTCGTTGCTGGATGGTCGGGTAAATGGCAATGGATGGACGGACAGCAAAAGACGAATGGATAATAACAAAGGCTGAGGGAAAGGTGGCCCGGCCTGGCACTCGATCCAAAGTCAAGTTCAGTTCAAGCTCAAAGCACTACATGACACACAGAGAGAAACATAGAGACGAGGAGAGGAGTGGAGTACCGTCTCTTATGGAGGGAGTAAGCAAATGCTAGTGTAAATGATGATGACGACGACTACAATGATGATGGAGAAGAAAACACAAACACCGACGAAACTGGTTAAACTTGTTGAGCATTGCCCCATTCAGCGACAGAGCAGAGCTTTCCGGAAGATTACACACTATATCATTTTCTGATTGGATTGGATCGGACTACGGTGCCATTAAGTGTCTATCTCCAGGCCCCGCCGGTCACAGTCTCTTAAGCAACAATGGAGCGGTATTAATTGATGGACCATGGGTCGGAAGTGGACTCAATTTTCCTGTTTGCCAACCCAGTCTCCAATTATCCGTCACTGTCAACTCATTCATAATCTAATCACATGAGCCCCAAGTCGTTTATATTTAAAACTGAAGAGTTAATAAAATGACCAGATGTTTTCAAATTAATAGATTTATCTAGGGCATTTTATATTAATTTGTATTCCATATTGAAAAAATATTAAAAAATTTTATATTGTAATATAAAAATATTTTTACAAATTAGGTACTTGCCAACTCTAAAATCGTTTTTAATTGTTTTGTGCTTTATTTCGATCTTACCTGAAATAAAAGAGAGAGAAAAAACCTTTAGATATATTATTTCAATTTGATCTTAAAATATTGTGTGTAAAATACATTCAACTCGAAAGGGCCCCGGTTCGAGCCCTGATCAGACCGTTAATTTTGTTTCGAATTCCATTATTCGTTTTTACTAACAAAATTCTTTGATTAATATTTGTTTAAATACATTTACAAAAAATGGCATAGTGGCCCCAACTGTCGAACAACTAGTATCTTCAATACTATTTGTTCGAATCCGATAAGTTTTCAAAGCTTATATGGAATGTATAGAATCTAGTAATTTGCTACCATTCATTGAATGGATACAGATGAAAGTTATGAAAGAGATGGTCCTCTTCGTAGTATGTGTGTTCTATTTCGGTGGCAAAACCTGTCAGTAAATAGGTTCTGCATGGAATTATTTGTTCATGGTGCAAATCACAACATAAACACAACATAAATAATGATTCTTAGACATGATATTCAATTGTCAATTGTGAAAGATTGGCAAATGAATAGAGAGGGGAATTGGAACATTTTCATTACGTAAAACCAGTTGTTTAGACCTAGACCGGTTAGCGGTTGTTGAGTCGTAGAAGAAGCTATTACAAAAGAATTAAAGTATTTAAGAATCATTTGGTGTCAATTACATTGTTAATTGTCTAACTGAAAAAAAACTCGTGATTGAACGTGTGGTTGTCTGGTCATTCTATTCCAAGCAATTCATTGATAAAACCTGATTTGAACGTTAGATCATTTAGCACATTTTAAATTGTTATAATAGTCGGTTAAATAACATTGACTTTGTCGATGGCAACGACAACGAAAATGGCTCTCTGTACAGTTATAAAATGAAATGAATAGACGGAAAGTGTTTAAGTGTGTTTGCGTTTTTAATTATTATTATAATGCAAGAGGCACAAAAAATGGAATCGCACTTGAATACTAAACACGAAGAGAAATTGTATGTTTGCTAAAACCAGTCGAGATTGTTTTGCAGAATATTGACCTTTAAATAATTAATTTTTGTGTCCCCTTTTGTTTTTTTACCAGAGGGGAAAGAATAGAAAGGTTTAAAATTCATCCGATTGGCAAACATACGATAATAATAAAAAAAGCAAAAATCTTAAGCCGTCTCTCGACCTGAAAAGTTAATTCTTCAAGATAGGACCATTATCTTCCTCTCTATATTGGACAGACTGTATTAAATTTTAGAGATCTGAGTGTTGTCATGAAACAGATATTTCAATTACGGCCAAAAAGGTCGACCCTTTAACAATCTGCCTTCTGTTAGGACTGTTTATTGTTCAGATTATTAGAATTACAAAATAGAAAGCCCTCCTTTTTGTTTGTAGGTCAACTGGGAATGGATTTATTTTTTGCACTCATATCTATTTTCTCCCATATCAATTGTCCCGTACCGTGTTGCTGATTGTTGTACGGCCTATAAAATTGTACTTCCTGATATTCTCGTAAAATAGATTTTATTCACACAGACACAAGTCCTTACTGCAAACAATAAAATTGGCATTATTTTGAGGATCAAATGTTTGCAAGAGATACTCAAATAGACGGCCTAAATAAGCAAAACCCTTTTAGGCATTCTTTAAGTACTTTTATTCGAAAATTTTAGAAAGCTCTGCTTGTTTTATATTTTGATTAAGTATTTATTGAAATTCTTATTATAATGTCATTATTATTTCCCTAGACCAAATATGCTAAAAACAAGTTTAAATTTTTTGGTGAAATGGTGTAAAATTCGGTCAATATAGATTTCTTGGTGATTTCTTACAGCCAAAATAATTTTTTTAAATCAACAAACAAAAATCAAAACAATGGTTGAGTCGGGTGGTGACGTTTACAACGTCTCTGTGCGACCTATTTTTTGATTAACCTTGATAATAACCATTAATTTAATTCATTTTAAATATTAAAATATCAGTGCATTTAAAAATTATGTTCAATTATCATTTTAAAAAAAATTTAAATAAAATATTAAAGATGTTACATATCAAAATAGTTTTTGAAATAAATTGTGTAATTTAATAAAATATAAATTGGCCTAAAATTTTATTATTCAATTTCAATATTTATGACAGAAAATCATATGAACACGTTTTAGGATTATTTTATAGCGTTATAATGTCATTAAATATCTTATAAATGTTTATCAAGTTTGACATTTATTGTGTCATAAAATTTGTTATGACATAACATTTTACGTTTTATTTATTTCATAAGGTATATTTAATAAACGTGAATATTTTGGTAAAAATAAAAAATAATGACATATTTCCAAACACTTTTACAAAATAATTCAACATAAAAAGAACCCTTAATTTAATCAAATAAAGCGATTGAAAATGTTAATGAATATAGATGAGATTTTTATCAAAGAATTTTTAGATAAAATTCAGCGTAGAATTTATTATCAATCAACATATAATCATGATAATCAAAATGAATTTCATCTTATTTAAATAATAATACAAAATTCATGAACCATCTCCCTTTTATGTAAATTTATTCTTCGCAGAATTTTTATGAATTAATCATTTAATCAATCAGTCTAACTGGTTTAGAAAAGTTATATTTTAAATTAAAATTATAAAATGGTGAAATTATTTTTATATATTTCCTGTTAATGTATATTTATTTTATGCTTTTAATGAAACATTAAATATTTCTAATAACATGTGGAAATTGCCTGTCCAACACTACCCATGAACAAAAACTAAAGTAAGTTTTATGTTTTTCGCTACAAGTACAACTATTAAGTAGAAAATGCTGTTGCGAATTGTACGTTTATGAGGTAGAAAGGAAATGGAATAGGAAAACTTTTGGACTTCCACCTCAGAGACTAAAGTTTTATTAAAGTGCGGAAGAGCAGTGATTTCTTTTTTATGAATGTCGTGCACTGTTATATAAAAACAGAAGATAAACTGGAATCGTATCGTAGTAAAAGAATGAAGTTGAATAAAAAAAACAATATGATAAACTTTGCTCTTAAATATTTATCTGATTACTTTTTGATAATTATTTGTTTTCAAACTTAGGGTTTTATTCGTGCAATAATTCACAACGTCGTTTAACAATAAAATTGACCAGATTTTGATTGTCATTGCAGTTGTAGGACTTCATTTTCCAAAGAAAGAGTATTCATCATTCAGAACTTATAAACACCTTATCTGAATATTAATCTGAGTATGGTTTGTTACAAAATTAAAATTGACAGAAGGACAGATGACGTCACTAATTTAATATTAAAAGATCAACGCAACCTATTATTTTCTGTGACTTTGATTATTCATATTTGGTATGACTTTTTAATCTTTTTTAATAGTTGGCACGACAAATAATATATTTTATTTAAAACTCATATGTCTTATAACTTATGAAAGCATGATCTATTTTGAACAAATACGAATTGTATTTTATTCTAAAACAAACTTGTCTTAAAATTCAATTACGATAACAAACTTTATTTAAAAAAAATACAATACTAAATAAATTGACATCATTGCCAAAACGCAATTTTCTAATAAAATCTTCTAATCCTCCAATATTTCAGATAAACATCAAATTGGGAGATTGTCTTGTCTTCGATAGAGGAGACTAATAAACTAATATCTTGGGAGAGTCATTGGCATGGTAAGTACACATTAGGTTAGATTATTATCTTAATAAGATAGTATGTGAAAGTTCGACATCGTCAGAACAAAAGTATTGTACATTGGAGATTGACATGACCAAAGTGAAAGGAACAGAACAATAGAATTTCACAATTACATAAAGAACATTGGCAAATATTGTTTTGAACCAATTACGATTCGTTCCCCTCTTATTGTGATCCAAGTGGAAAATTTCAATTGGCAAATGGATTGCTTATGACCATAATTTAATAAAATCATAACTAATCGAGTTTAGTTAATTCTGATTGAGTTTTGTAAATGGAAATGAGATAAATTTCCACTTTGTCGGTCAATGGTTCCAGTACAGACAAATATGAAAGGAAATAAAACCGGTATCAGACAGAGTCTTGACCACAGACCAAAAACCCTCTCAGTAATAATCTATTTTTGGAACAATGTTATAATAAAACCAACACATAATCTTCTAAATTGACTTAATTGTTTTTGGATAAACCCTTTTATTTTAATATTAAATATAGCTTAAAGCTCTAAGAGGTTTTTAAATGCTTTAAAATATCTAAGTTCAATAGATGCTTAATAATTAATTAAAGCTCTTCTTGGAGCAAGACTTGTAGAGGTACGTATTAATATGGGTTAGAAAGCAACAGCGTGTGCTGCGTTTTTTATAGGTGTGATGCCATGTCAGAATATAGTTCTTGGCCTTTCGCCACGGTTCATAAAACCGTAACATAGGTCCAGGCCAAGAACCTTCCAAATGAATCGGTATAGAAATTCCAGAAAATTACTTTCGTCGGCGATCGCCTCATTACACCCTACCTGAAGTCCGACACACAATAATTAATGGACAAGTAAAAGTGTGTGCGTGTGTGAGTGCTGTTTTAGTGCCTTAGAGAAGAATAGAGCTGATGCTTGCTTAGAGATACTACTCTACTAACTGCCGCATTTATTGCGCTTTTTCTGACATTTCTTTCCCCATGTTGTTGTTGCTGCTGCTGGCGGAGGCGAGGTGAATAGAAAGAGAGTTCATTGACTTGGAACAATTTACTCTTTCTTCAACACAAACACAGAGCCGTGTCAATTGTGATTTTCGGTGTCGAAACACGAGAAAACATACCAAATTATTATTACCACAAGTATGAATGTTTACCAAAAAGTCACGAGCTCACCACAAAACCCTTTGAACGAAAATATTTAATAAATACTTGTTATTGAATATAGAAGAGAAGAAGAAAACCAGTGATTAAAGTAGGAAAATATCTTACACATGGCTATTTTGATGAGATGAAAATACCTTTATAAATTACTTTCAATATTTGAAAAAAATTGAATATTTTTGAATTTAATGCTTCCTGTAATTGGTCCAATAATTTATACGATTATTAAACACTTCTACAATAAATCATTATTGCCCTAATACATATTTGCTTCTACTTTTTAACCATTCTTTTAAGAAATAGAGAACAAAAACGCTGTAGTTGAATAATTATAATAAAATAACTTTTAATGATAAAAATAGTTTTGAAAATAAATAAGGAATACACTTTAATTTATCCCTGTTCAATCACTTCGATAAGAAGAAAGTTATGCAGCTATAACTGTCGAAATTAGGAATTATATTCAAATAAACAAGATGATGACGAAAAATAGTCTCACAGTCTCCGCTATTGGAAATACCAGTAATAAACCTAATTCCAAACTTTTAAGAGAGATATAATCTCATTAAACCCTATTTTTAGAGGATTTTCCAAATTTTAGGAAATGCTTGTCGTATAATTCAATTCAATGACTGTATTCAAATATGCAAAATAGAGAGGACAATCAAATAGCATTTTATTGTACATATTGCAAAAGTTTTCTAATTAAAACCTTAAGTTGGGGATTGAACGATTTTATAAAACGGGATGTTAAAAATTTATTACAAAAAAATATACATTTAAAATTAAATTTTTTAAAAAAAATTTGTTTATATCTATTAAGGATAAAAATAATTATTCAAGGATTAAAAATCATTAGATAATCTGTCTATCAAATGCTAAAAATATCTCAACATCGTAGAAAATGCCTAAAATACTCGGAAAAAGTCGCCTTACAACAATGCTTCAGAAAAAGATAGATTAAATTACATTGGCCAGATAAAAACAGAAATTGCGGCAGACAAAGGGCAGCAATTCGATACAGAGACTTCCTCCCACTTAAGATTAGAAGACGAAATACCTAACATCGATCACCGAATTGAACAATAAGATGTCACCGAGTGAAAGTAATAAAAGAAATAGGTTAAGAGAATTTGAAAAGGCCTACATCCGGAAATTGATTAGTTTAGATTGACTGTCCAAATTGATGCATAAAAGGAAATCACAATTTTCCGTCCAAAAAAGAAAAGAAAATAAATAATTGTTATTCCAAAACATAAAATCTTTAAAAAATGGAAAATGAGCACAGTTCATTAAAGTAGCGCCGTCGTCGTCCATTGTGAGGAAGTGAATGTTTATTGTTCCGGAGCAATTAATTTGCCGGGACAAAAAGGCGTGTAAAGATTGGCACTTTTTCTACAAACAGTGCAAAAACAAAAGTAAACACTGCAAACGGGGGGCTAAACAAAAAGAAGCTTCAAGTGGCATGGCGCTGCTGCTGGAAGAAAGTATTATAATTTGGGGGAAATCGGCAAGACTTTGGCCGGGATCCAAGAATTAAAAAGCACTCAACGTGGTCTTAGTGCCATTCAATGGCTTCAAGTTCAGAAGAGGTCGTTCATTATTGTCTCAACACGCCGCCGCCGCGCCATTGCTGCTCTGCCTAGGAGGCGCTGACTCGTCGCTACTTGACCCAAGAGCTCTAAATATCTGTCTGAATGAATACCCATACAGCCTGAAAATTGGATTCATCCAAGCAGACCAGAAAATGATGCCATAATATAATATGTATAGCGTGAAAATGGCAAAGACTTCTCTCTCCGTTGCTGACAACAAAGTAGTCGGTCGTAGGAAAAGACGAAAAAGAAGTTGGAATTGGGAGGAGGAGGAGGGAGGGGTTGAGGGGCAAAGAAAAGTGCTTCAGTTAACCAAGCGAGTAACACTCCTTATTTCCGTTCCAGAAGAAGAGACAATATGAAAAATTGTTTCAATTATTATACACTCAGTTTACGGATTTTGCCCCACCAACCCAAGCAGTGGAGCACCAGAGGAGACTCATCCACATGACGTCACTCTTGTTGTGTGCCATTCTTATACTTTTCGCTATTTACAATTCCAATTTGGCAGAAATGTGCTTTGGGGCCTCTCAATCTGCATTATAATGCCGAATTGACTGGAAGATTGATATAATTTGATTAAACAGCCAAAGTTTACTCAAATTCGTCGCATTGCCAATTTTCTGGCAGAAGTTCTTTGTAATTTTTCCCGAAACGAAATGATAAAATGAAATGATGAAAATGCCTTGACAATTCAATTAAGCCTAATCTCCAATTTTGGCAAAAATAACGCGCGCGCACGCACACACAATCGGTAAAATCTCCCCAAATCTATTAAGCATTTTACATTAAATGCAAACACTTTCTGATTACATTAACATTCCGAAATGAATTCAAATTACATATTTATTTA
>JXOV01009114.1:2684-19045 GCA_001014945.1 Clogmia albipunctata | reverse complement strand
CTCCGATCTGCCCTGATCTATTTGGAGACATTTACTCAGAAGTTCCCTCAATCGAACGTTAATATCCATTTCGGAGCGGTTCAGTCGTTTAACAACATTGTTCTTTTTCTTTTCGGGCTTTTCTGGGATCCCAATCCTCTTTTTCACTAACACAATTTGCTTGTCTGCTTTTCGTTCTTCCGCCCATTTCCTTTCCCGTTCCTGCTCGAACTCATTGAATCGGTTGTCGAATGCCTTCATAAGATGTTCAGTCTGCATCTGCAAAGCCTGCTGGAGTTCGGTCAGTGACAGTCCCATAGTGTTGTGGAGTTTCAGTCGTATAGATTATCTCAGTTACATGACACTATTCACTAGAACTTATGCGACAATTATTTCAACAAATTTGCAACTGTGCGATGAAAAGAAAACCAAATTAATCGGAACTAATTTCTGTGCGACTTAACTGTTCAACTGATCTGAATCGAATCCATCATTGATTTCATTTAACATCGTTTTCAAATCTAAATGTAACATATATTACACTTTTTGTATTAATTAGAGTGTATGCAGTTTCTTTAATTTATTGTAAATTTTTAAATTCGCCAAGTATAAAAACATAATTTCAATGAAAATACTATTTTTTAAAAAAATATATGGAGTGTTTGAATTCTTTTATTATTCTTAAACAATATTGGTTATTGAGTAAATTGGAGAGATTAAATTATTGTGGTTATATTGGCGTATTTGGTTCAACTTGATGGGCCCAGGTTCGAGCTCTGAAACCGTAATTTTTTTCTTTCGAAATTCATGTTTTCACTAAAACATTCTTTGTTTAATATTTGTGTGGATACATTTTACAAAAAATGGCCTGAAGTGTTGAACAACAACTATAGTCAATGCTTTGTTTCGAATCAGGTTTTCAAAGTTTGGATAGAGTACAAAGAATCGAAGAGATAATCCTGATCTTTCTGTAATACATACTAGTAATTTGCTGCCACTCAATGAATGGATACAGACGAAAGTTATGATAGGGGTGGTCTTCTTCGTAGTATGTGTGTTCTGTTCGATGGCAACACCCTGCCAATAAATAAGCTCTATATAGAATATTTTTTTAATAGTGCTAATCACATCATCATGAATGTAGAAAGTAGGGTTTCCTTAACTTCCTAAAACAATTACAATACTTTATATTGGGTCCTCTGTTTAAGTTTACTTGAAGTTCCAGGTGACCACTAGTTAAACGATTTAGGCGATCACTACTAAACCCATCGATGGGAGTTTCTCCGAATCGGGGCTCATCCTACATTCTGTTTTTAAATATTTCGAAAAGAAAATTATTCTGTCCAATTTTTTATTACACTTTTTAGTTTGTTAAATGAATATCTTCTAGAGCACTTCTATGTAGCAATTAGATTAAGATTATTTGCACTTCTCTGGTACATTAAATGGATATGCTTAAATTCAATTTTACAATATTAGGAAAAAGGTACTAAAAAATAAAAAGCTTTTAATACTTAATGACTCTTTAATGGGTTGAATGGAAAATTTCTCTTTCAATTCCTGTAAAGAACATTGAGAGTATCAACCTCAACCAACGGGTTCAATTTTCAGTGTATTATTTATCAATTAATAGCACCTTGACTGATTGAAAAATGATCAAGTTAATCCGATTCGCCCGGCATTCAAACTCATTCCCCCCGAAGAGACAGACGACCGATTAAATGGAAGGTTTTCTGAAATTTTGAAGAAAACTAAAAATTATAGCACAATTACTATACGGATATTTTTATGAATCATTATAATAAAAGTGCACTAATTAACAATTAAATTTCTATTTAAGCACTATTAATTTAACGATTGTTTATCCATAATATAGATTAGGGCTCGCACATAACATAACGACATTTAAAAAAATCCATTATAAATTATCAGTATCATTATCAGTACCATTTATTCAATCCTTACTGTACTCCATGTTATTTGGGGACAATCATATCTCTTAAACCCCACACTGGAATTGTATTCAAAGCAGGAAAATTGTAAATTATAGATTTAGCGACGACGAGAGGCTCCACACTTTGCAGTAACCACTGCTGGTGGTGCTGGAGTGGGGTATGGAAAAACTATCTGTGCAGGAAATTTATTTGTTTTCAGGACTTTTACAGAAATTGAAATCAATACAAAATCAAATAGGAAATCCAACTTTCGACATCATGGTATTTGAATAGTGCTGTTCGATCGTCTACAGTTTCCGCCGTTTCATCCCTTCTTTTTTGTGCCAATTCTCCTCGACTTTGTTGGTTGAGAGCGACTTTCAAGTCAAACCATATCTTGTCTTGGTTTCTTTTCAACGAAAAGCAATAAAAGGGCTCAATTTGGATTGAAGTCGAGTTATTCTTTCACTTTTTTCTTCTCATCTTTTCTTTTAATTACTCAAATATTCAACAGATCAATCAGCTGGATACACAGTGTAGCGATTAATTGGAAATCAATTCCTTCGCGGAGGAGTTTAATCGTGGCATCTGGTGCTGAAGGTTCTCTCTTTTTCTTTGGGTACACAAAGTTTAATGAATCTGGGTGAATCGCTGAGGGAGAGAAAATGCGCTAAATTTAAACCCTTCATCCGTGAATAAATATTTAAACACTTTCCAATAATACGGTTAATTGTAATTGACGGGACGAGTCCGGGGCTTTCGGTGCACTCCTCGTAGAACGGGTGCCGAGCTGAGAATCAATTTATCCTGCGGACTGTAAATCTTGAATGAACAGGATTCCGTTCGAGTGCCGATAGAAATGCATAGGTATATGGAATAATAACAGCATAACACAATGGAATCCATTCACATTAAATAAAAAGGAAACTATTGCATTCTTCTTGGCCTGGCCCAGCGACGTCGTCACAGGACGAGAGGAGTGGAGTGGAATGGTTTGCGGAAAATGAAAACTAAAAACTAGCAATCGCAAATGAAATATTGTACTCTGAGGGAGTGAGAGATGGAGAACGAGAGCGCTCACAAAGGATTGCAAATTTGAATTTCTATCTGAAACAGAATTGAAAGGTAAAGTCGTCTCCAGAAACTTGCAGTTCCGAGAAAATGAATTTTGAATGGCATATACTTTGGACTCAAGGCAGTCTGTGTACTTGGCTGTTTTATTGTCTATCCCTCTACATCGCCCGCCACCTCCTCCCTTAAGGATGAGGATAAGGATTCCTTTTGTTAAGGTCAGGCTCGGTAAATCAGATTCCCATCCAATATGCATGACCTCTAATTTACACAGAAACCATTTATAGAAATGGCAACGAGAGTAGGACCGACTGAGCTCATCTATAATGCTGTTGTAATTTATGGCCGACGTCTTTTTAAACTTAAATCGTACTACGCCACGATTTTCATCTTAATACAGCTGCTTAAAGAATAACGATTTAATAAACCTACTCGACTCCATCGAATATTGAACATGGCAAGTTTGGGAATTGCAAATCTCTTTGATTTATTCATAATGTTCATATTTGTTGGAATGGTTCAATTGTATTCGGATTCAAAGGATGTTGCTACAGTGTTTTAAATGTAATGGATTAAAATAATTTCCGAAATGGATGTGGTATGCAAATAATGTCCAAAAATAATGCAGTGCAAAATATAAAAAAAAAATCTGAATTAATAGTAATTTATATAAATAGATCGAAGAGTAAGGCTTTAACAAAACAAGTGTAGAGAGTATTTTAGAGACGACCAGACCCAATATACCTAATAATGCATGACAAACTTATGTATTTCCTTATACATTAACACAAAAATAAAAATTTTATTAGAACAAATTATATCTCTATTCCACATGTATTAATAATTTTTGTATCTTTTATTCAATGTAGTGATAAAGATAATTTTAATATTTTGATTAATTTATGCAATTACGTATATAACATATGGTAATTAATGAAAAATATTATTATTCTTTGGTTTCTGTTGTTATGGTGTCGTGTTTGAAATAGTGAAAGCTTTAATTTTTTTAAATTGTCGGTTATTGGCTTATTACGATGAACACTTGAACTGACTTCTAGTATTATCCCTAGGGTAATCTCTCAATAAGTTCACTTTTAAATAATAATCAAGCTCTAAACCTACTGGCAATACAATCTAAAGAAACGGCAGTGCACTTTGGAGATAATTACTTTTAATTTTTAGTTTTGTAGGCTGTTTTTATTGTAAATGCTTCATTGCATTTAGAATCAGCCTGGAAATTTTATATTTCATTAAGGAATTACGAGCGAAAACCAACATCATTTTAATGTCTTTATTTTTTATTTTAAAACAGTATAAATTTGTTGTTAATTTTTAAATTTAATTGAAAATAAAATTCCTTAAATAATTTTCAGAGATTAATGTCAATAATGTTTTTGAAATTAGAATAATAAAATTCGGATTTCCTACAGAATTTAATACTTTTAATTAATCAACAAATAAGGAGAAATACGGAAAAAAGTGTCACTCGGACCACTATCCAAATTACAATGACAAAAATTCAAAGTCCAGATGTTCTACATCAAAATCCAAACTTTCCAATTTGTAAAACTAAAATCTTAAATTCGAAAAGGGTCATTACTAAAATCCTTGTTTTTTCAGATTGCAATACAAATCGGTGTAGTTCGTACGAAAATCAAACAAAGAACATTACAATTTTTGCAAAAATAAGGTTTTTTTTATATTCATCTATGTTTTGTAGTGTATCACTGTTTTCTTAAATTTTGATATTATCACAACTCCACAACTCCGTCAAATATTTTCTAAATCAGTGTTCTGAAATAAATTACAATAATTGTTAAATTGCTTTCCTGTTCGAATTTCACTCTCGCTTTTTTTTTATGAAAAGCAGGTTTACACCCTTTAACACAAAAAACTATTTTCAAGGCACATGTGTATTTTATTATATCTAAGTTATATTGTTATTAATTCTTAACAAATTTATTTAATTTCCAATAGAGTAACGAGTAAAGCTACACCTGATATAAAAGTTTATACAAGACTTTTATTCCTTGACATTTAACAGTAAATTCAAAATGGAAACTTTTAAGAAATATTGCAAATTTAACAAATCCAAACTGGAAAGTGTGTTGACCTTATCTGGAGAGACGCATTGAGTTTGAATAAGTTTGCAACTTTGGAATTGGCGTAAGGGGTGCTGTTGTGTGCAAGGGATTCTATGGAATCGAGTAAATCATGCCGTCGAGTGGAGCGGTAATCCGAACATATAGACCAGAACATATATAACTGTCACTGTCGATTTACCGCATGGAAATGTCAGCGGATTAGAGCAAGATATTGCGGTTTTAATTTAATATCGGCGAATTTATACATATTTGCATTTGCGATGAATTTTCCCCGCCATTGACAGAATCCGGATTGAAAAGAGCAAATTTTAATATTGCCGGATTTCCATTAGATATTGCATTTGCATGGGCATCATTCTTGTTGTTATTGGCATTGAGTTGCTGGCTTCAGTTTTGTGTGTATGTTGCAATCGGTTCTGTAGTTTCGAGTTTTCCTGGAAAATCGTCTTCTCTTCGCCGTCATCGTTCGACTTGCTGGGGTTAGTTTTATTGAATTCGTTCAAATCCGAATGCAAAACTAATAGAAAAGTTAATATCGTCGAAATATGTTGGAATAATGGTTTTGTCTTCAGAGCCCAGCCAAGGATTTACCAATCCAATTTCAGTCCACGGCTTTTGCATTGATGTTGAAAGAGAATTCTGTTTCGGGTTTTGAATTTCTGCAAAACGGGCGCGAATTTCCCATCAATATGTATTTGACTTTAAAGTCGGGTTGACTAGGATTCAGATTCAAGGATAAGCCTGGAATATGTGTTTTACACAATTTGGGACAGAAGAAACAGAGGTTTGGCAAAACTATTCTTGTACTTGGCAGATAGAGAGAGAGTTCATTTTGTCAACAGACTTTGGTCCTTCGGAGAACCCACTTAACCACAGAACATCGTGTTCAGAACATGGGGAACAGGCCGTCAGACGCACTCAATTAGATTGTGTGTCTCCTCTGTACGACAACAGAGTTGGCCAAGTTAATTGGACCGTGCGAAACATGAATTTTGCATGCAATAAGATGGCCTCAGCACTGGTTGCGGTCGGGCACCTGATAGGACAAAGATACTTTCAAAGGTCTTCATTTGCAAACTGACCTTTTACCAAACCGACTCTTGTCCAGTCATTTTATTGTATTAAAATGGGATGACATATGTCCTAATTTTCATTTATATTTTAAAAATAATATAAATCGGTTTTCTTTTATGCTCAGAAACATTATTTGGAAATTAAACTTGTAGGGTTTTTAAATCATCAGAATTAGCAGATATAGATAGAGCATACTAAATAAAAGTTTGGATCTATCTGGTAGGATTAAATCTCTCTGGATTAAAATTTAGATTTCCATGACCAACTGCAATGAGCGACACATCCCTATAGTTGTCAATTGTAATTATGTATCCGAAAGGTTTCTTAGAAGTTGGAAAAGGTTTTTTATTAAAAACTGTAATAGCTATAAAGTATTTGCTGCCAAAAATGGATTCAGAGAAAAATTGAAGGGAATTTATTCATGTTTCAGTGGAGTTAGTCTTATCTAGCCAACTTTAAATTAAAGTCGAATTATGGAAATTAAGATTATGAAAATCATTTCAAATTGAAATGAAATAATTATTATAATTTGAACTATATAGTTTAAAAAATCAACGTGTGCATTAATAGACAACCCCGTTATATATAGACCTTGACAACCCTAAAACCCTGACCTGAATATAGAATATGACAAACCGCAAAAGCACAGCCCATTTGATGCCTATCGAATATTACTGAGCGCAAAATTTGATTGCAAACTTAATTAATCTGGTCTATGCAGTTGTACATTTCGATAACGTCGTAATTTGCAAATGAAATTGGAATTGTTTATGGATGGATGGGGGGATGATGATGCTGACCGTTGGGAGCGGCAATCGACACATGGTGTGGAATGAGAGGAGGGAGACATGAACTGGTGAGCACATCATTAAATATAAATTATGATGTACGTCTCTGAGGCTTTCGCAGGCAAAGACTGGACGGATTCGTCTGCCTCAGCCATTCATTCATCCATCCATCCATCGATCCCACAGGCGGTGTGATTAATTTATGAGCAGAACCCAATTTGCCAAGTGAAAGTGTTCGATTTATTATTCATCGCATCGGAAAGGCCGGGGCGCAAAAGTCACACACAGCCACCAAACCAAGAGATTTAGCTGCTTATCGCCAGCCAGAGATAAAGATGCCGAGCAACACGCCCGCTTAAAGCTCCTCTGCCTTGCCCGCCTCCCATTCTGTGTGTTCTGCGATCGGCCACAAAGGAAATAAATTGCGCACCAGCCATTTGTTTTGTTTTTGTCCACAGCATTACAAAGGAAAGAGTGGCGTGGCTCGGAGGAGTTCAAAAGGCAAACACACCGAATTTTTTAGCAAATACAATTCGTTTCAATTATTCACCACTTCCGTTTCTAATATGCATAGCCGAAAATCTTGTTATAAATTATTTATTCATAAGATTTACTTTTCATGTTCAAAGGGATTTATTTGCAATTTTTTAAACAAAATATTGAAAAAATTCATTATGAAACAGAGATTGCTCTCTGAATATTTTCCTAATATTTTGGAATAATCGTATATTTTATTAACTGGTCTAAAACTCCACTTATTAAATTCTTCAGAACAAATTAACTGATCAAATAAATCTTAAACCTTAATTTTCCTAAACAGGCTTTTTGCCAGTGTGGACTAAAGGACTTATAAATAAGCACTTTACTTAAACAAGGACGTTTTTTCGACAACTACATTATATTTATTTAATTAAAATGCCATTATTAATCTATTGGTGAATGTTAATATTGGCCAAAAAATCCTTAGCAGAAATTTTGATACAATAATATTTTCCCGGGTAATGACNAAAACTCCACTTATTAAATTCTTCAGAACAAATTAACTGATCAAATAAATCTTAAACCTTAATTTTCCTAAACAGGCTTTTTGCCAGTGTGGACTAAAGGACTTATAAATAAGCACTTTACTTAAACAAGGACGTTTTTTCGACAACTACATTATATTTATTTAATTACGGGCGCTCGTCTAGATTTATATACAATGCAATCTTGAGCATACCTTCTGCCACGATTTTCGATTATGTACTTGTTTTTGTTTTCATTAAAAAGTTATATTCGGTAATTGGAGGATTAATAAATAAGTATATTTCGTTCTGATTGAGCAACCAGGAGCTTATTTCGATGTGCTTAGAAAATTTGCTTGAAATTTAATTATAAATGAAATGCTTCAAATCTATTTCATTTTAGGAATTCTTCAAATTCTCGTTAAAACAGAATTGGTGAAAAATATAACTATACATTTATATATAATTTTTTTTATTAAAAATCTTGTTTTTAAAACCCCTATTTCTTTTTTTAAACCGTATCTTATTAGTGGTAACCAACCACTCTACTTACTGAAGAAGGCAAAGAAGACAGATCGACAACAGACAGTTTCTGGAAGAAAAGGTCTGGGGGCAGAGGCTTGTCGCATATGTGAATCGACCAACAAATGGCCTCTTTTTATTATGTTTCAATTCCGGTAGCGGGAATCGATCTGTCTATCCTGACGGGGTGCGCTCCACCCTCCTTTAACCGGGCACTGTTTATCAATTTGACAGAGAGCGCTTGACTTTCTTCTTCTTTTCGGCTAAGCAGAGACGAGAAGGGCTCGTCGTCTCTCCTCAGCAAACGACAGAAACACATTAAGCTAAATGAAATATATTAGAGGGCGTTTACCATCCATAAAATGACAATCTGTCCTAACCATTAGTCTTCTTTAACAACAGCAATATGTCTTGGGAAATTTCTAATTTCACATCACCCCACACACAGAGTGTCCCCATTCGATTTTTATTCCGTGTGTATCGGGACAAATCTACAAATGATTCTGGTTCTTTTCTATATAAACATATAAGAATTCCCAAATGAGGCAACTCTGACAACACTGACCGGAGACAGAGACGAGAACTACGACGATGGAGAGAGCCAATAAATTTCTAGTCCCTGACGACAACGACGACGAGGACGAATGGTCCAATCTCCGCGCCCCCGATGTATGTGTATGTGAAGCATCTGTGTGCTCTCTGTTGACGACATCTCCGTTGACCAAATTGGTGTCACATATTAATTCGGGATTTGAAGCGCCTTCATCCGGGGGGAAATTAATTAAAAAGTTTTGTCATGAAGTTCCACAAAACACCCCACACACTAAAACATATAGACAATGAAATCATTGAAAGACAGAGAAGCATTTGGCCAAAGTTTTCCAGCACATTAGCGGAAGGATGCCACAAATAAACCCTCTTCGCTTCTTCGGCGATCACCATGGACCATTGATTAAACCGGGGGACTGACAAGTGGCCAGCACGGACCAACTGATCCCAATGCTCTCCACTCGTGTGTCGGCTTGTAATTATGTCCCCACAGAAACTGAAAGGACCGGATATTGTGGTGCACAAAACATCCTTTGTCTACAAAATCCTGTCTCTCCTCGCCTCGCTGCTGCTGGCTGTCCAAAAGTTCAAGGTTCAGTTTCAAATTTCCAGATTTCTTCTCTCTTGTGCTCAAGAGCGTGAATGAAATCCGAAATTAATTGCTTGTGCCGTAAATAGATGTTTCTTCCGAGGACTTTAACCCCCTCCACACAGCAGCAGCAGCACCACATGGCCCCGTGGATGGATAGAGTCTGGAGTGAGTTCTTCTTGGCAGTAGCTGGCAAGGAGCTGGCTAAATAAAGTTCACAACTTTGCGAGAAAAGTTTTGCAATATTATGTTTAAGAGCTGCAAAAAGGAATTTTGTTTTTAATGGAATTGTTCCCAGTGATGGATGTTTGACAGTTTTGGGGACACTTTAATTTTCAAATGGATAGAGAGAGAACGACACAAAATATACACAACCCGACTGATCCCGACTCGACTGCCACACTCTCTCTACAAAAACCCGGTCGGGCAAATTACATTTTCCACAAACAAGATCCCAACAGAAAAGTTAAATAAGAACTGTTTAAAAGATAAAAGGATAGTATCGCTTGTTTATGAACTTAATTGCAAAAAATGTAATAGGATTAATATTAAGTATGGATGTTTTAGTTAAAGAATTTTCTTATTTAATTTGTTCAAGGTAAAATTGTCTAATTTATTCATATTTTAGGAGGATAAGTACTTTTTGTTTTGCTCTGCTCAAAGAATGTTATGGATATTATTGCCATTAAACCATTTTTTATTAATCTGTATAAATTTGTATCAAATTCAACTTTTACTTTTAATATGTTTTATTGAAAGAAAATTTGACGTTTTCTAAAATGCTCAACATTACTCAATAAATTGATGTTAAGAGAACAGATAGTTTCAATTATCACTTCTCTTTTTTGAAAGGGCGCAACACAAAGAGTACTGAGCGTGTATAAAAATAAGCGAGTTGAATGGCTCTTGTGTGACAAAGAGGTAGTTTTGATTCTAGGTCAATCTCAATAAAACTCTAAACAATTTATACAATTCATCGGCCACATAACTTTACTTTTCAATAAATTGGAATTTTTTAAACAAGTCCTCATGGTTTTGTGGTCAATCCCTCCGAAATTGTTGTCACAGCTCGGTGAACGGATTGAATTATCCCAATTTCGTGTCCATGGACTGAATTAGATTGATTTATTGCCTGTAAACTTGTCAAATTTGTGAACGACGACCATTGGAAACGATTATTACATGACCTGGCACATGTTGATCGATTCCTGGAATTGAGTTACCAATGCAATTTTGAGTAATTGGCGCAAATCGGAATTGCGCAACACCGGAACCGAGCTCGGTCTTAACGCAATTAATCCACGGATCTACCTGGAAATGGGTTAATGGCTCCTCGGCTCAGCTCAACTCAACTCAGCCCAGCTAACCAACCCTTCTTAATCGAGGAGAGATGAAGAGCAAGGAACGAGTCAATAATAAAATTAATTGTCATGAAGACACTTTAATTTTATTAGCCTAATAATATTTCACAACATTACTTTGCAAACTCTTTTGGCATTGGCATGGCAATCTGCCAGAAATGATTAAATGCGATTTTTATTCGAAATTACAAAATTATGGTTTTTATATGCAAACTTTGCACCCCAATGCCACCAGTTGCCAGCCAGCCTCACCCATGAAATACCCCATATAAGCATAATATTTAATTTTAATGTTTGTTTTAAAATTGTGAAATACTGTCAATTTTATTTGTTATTTATTTTGCTCTGGCTGCAATATGGCGAAACTTTATGACTGAAATTGGTCGGAACATGTTCCTCTATTTGCTTTGAATCGTTCATATAATGTTAATGTTTTAATTTCATTTAAACAAATTCGGGTAATTACAGAATAAATATAGACATTTTATGATTAAAAGTTGAACATGGGAAAGAAAGTATGCTCCCATCTCCATTTATAGAGAAATACCCGTATGTTATTTTAAAAACTTTATAATAAAATGTGTAGGAATATATAAACAATAAACATAAATAATTGATAAATAAAATAATATTCGCGTATTTTTATATTTTCTTTGCTCTTCTCGATTAAAATTTTTAAAAAATTGTACAAAATATCATCCGATTTTCTACATGTAAATTAGTTTCGTTCTTCGAAAGGCTATTCTTGTTATCGGCTACGCCTTGTTACGGAAAAAAGTATTTGTTAATGTCTGAAAATTATTATCTAATATCTTTTGATACCAATTATGAAAAATTCGTTATTAATTTTGAAGAAAACCTCCCAAGTATTTCAATTCTTAATTTGTAATTCATATTTTTGTTGTACAGTACTCGAAATTATTATGGACTATAATTTTGAATTAATTTTAAAAATCCATTAGAATGGAATGTGAGGAGAAGTCGATATGAAATATTCTATAATAAAATTTAAAGTCAAAAGCTCTCTAAATTTCATGAGCTCACTTAATTGCTCTTCGATATCGATATATATATTTCAAATAAAAAGATCATAAAAATCGAACAATTGAAAATAATCCGGCTCTGTGAAGGAGGGAAAACGTGTATTCAATTTCCAATGAATAAATAAATTTTGATGGAAAAATATTGGTTCTGTGAGGAAGCCACTGCAAATTATCGGATATGTTTCGCAGGGAAGAAAAGAAGAAAAGGCAAACGGGACGACGACGACCTAGGAGTTTGAAGAAGTCGGTGCTCGGAATGGAATGGGGGATGGGAAAGCGAGACAAGGAAGAGATAATAAATAGAAGTAATCGAATTAAATTGTCAACTTTTATTGAGTTTCGTCATATTTGCAAATGACAATGGTGGCGGTTTAATGCTGCGGAAACATAAATCAATTACAAAGCAATTTATTTTACCTGAGCAGCAAGCGAATATATTTATGTTAAATCACCCTTCACAACCCTCCGGGATAATTCAGTTACTTGGTTGAGGAGCAGTATCATTTGCAGACCTAGACATTGTCAATTATACAATGAAATTTGGAGAATTTTTCGTAAGCAGAAAAAAAGAACGGAAAAAGGACTTTGGCGAAAAGCTGAGCAATCACAGAGGGTACGTCTTTTGCATATTTCGTCAAGTTCGTGAAGCTCTCCAATTTCACCAAAAGAGAAGAGAAGAGGAGAGAAACCCAAGGAAAGACGTTCCACTTTTAATTTCCCGTCAAAGCCAAGTCGTTTAACAGAATGGCAATAAGAGGAGCAGCAGAAGCAAAAAAATCATTGCGAAAAGGGCTGGAATGACTCTGAAAATGGCACTAAATGGGTATTAATTTTTCCTAACGATTTCTTCGCCTTCATCTCGTTCCTTCCCGCTGCCACCAATTGCCTCCTACCCTTTCCGACAGTGCTAATTAATGCAAATCGCTCACGTTTATTTCTTACGATTCCCTATTAATAAGAAGCTTAATTTAGAAACGTTTACTCAACAATAATCTTCAGAATAATTTCCTGCCCTGGTCCCTCCATGCCTCCCTCCAGCTCCTCCATTTCCTATTCGGCTTTCCTTTCCACGATGCCGCCGCCTCGCCTGCCTTTGATAATGATGCCGCGCCGAGGTAGCTGATGATTATGGTCTGTAATGCCAACAGCTCCGAGTGTATTGGCGGAAATGATCGCAATTATTAATACAAGGTTTGCGATTATTAACAGCAATGTGAAAATGGGGCAGCCAAACGCTCAATAACCAAACAATAGACAGAAAATTTGCACAAAATTCACAGGCTAGAGGGATTTGGAACAATATGGAAACTAAACAAATTTCGGGCTTCAAATCCACCGCAATTCACAGTGCTCAGTGGACAATGCAGAGACACAAATCCTATTGCCATGGATTAAACAATATAATAACTCTGAATTTTTATAGTGCAAAATTTTATAATTCACTAACATACTCGGGCGTAAATAAATACGAAAGAATTGCTCAGTGCAATAATTAATTTAGTCAAATTGACATTTCAAAATAATAACATTTTTTTAACTGGAAGTTTTATATTTTAAATATATATTTTATTTTTCCTTAAATAAAACAACACGTTTTGCCCCTTGAGTACAAATCTCGAAAATAGAACGAGACCGTAAAAAACCATTTCGTACATACATGTTGCGTACTACGTTTTGTGCAATTCTTGACTTTTTTATGCAAATTTAAATTAGTATTTATAAATAAATTTTGTGTTATGACTGTTATATTTCATTAATTTTTTTTACAATATACACGTCTTCTACATAAAGCAATTTTATAAATATTTTTTAAATGTTTGTCACTAATGAGCAAGAAAATCATTTAGAAATTCAACCCATTATTTCATTAGATTATGTTAAAAACATAAAAGTATTTAATAGTGAGCTGTCTAATAAAATATTTCATTTGTTTATCAAATGGTTCAGAAAAATATTCATCTGAATTTACGACAATCGACTTTTAATCGTTTAGTAATATAAACCAAATAAAGTGTTATTTTTAATTTGATTAAGGTAAACTTGATTAAAAATTTAAAATCAATTTAATAAAAAGGAAGTTTTAATCTATTCTGGTTAAGATAATTTATGTAAATTTCTAAATTATTTCTTGTGATTTTACGATCCATAATTATTGACTATGGAAAAATATAAGAGTTTATTGCACTTAGGGACTCATTTTAGTTGTATCCATGGGGAAAGGTGGAGAGGGAAGAAGTAGCTCATGGCTGAATTCATAAAGTTTTAAGTGCGGCTTAGAGAGAACAGCAAGGAACTTGGAGAATTGTTGCAGCTTTGGTCGCAATTAAAGACCAAGCTTTAAAATTCAATTAAATCCGAGTAAACTCCAGGCTCCGGTCCGGCCATAATTATTGTACCACTGAAAGTTCGCAAAGGGATTTGCATTGGTTTACACATTACTAGATGATGTGGAAGAAGACCAAAGATAAACAAAAGTTCGAAACTGGACCGTAATTCAGATCTTCTCGGTCTGGTCGAAAAGGGCACTGGATTGAGGGGAATTGAGGAGGATGTGTAGAAGTGTGGATCGAGGGGGAGAACCATCTGCTGGTGAATATTTGATTGAATCCGTTTGGCAATAAACTAGGACCAATGAATCGAGAAATTAATTTGAAAAGAAGTAATTCAATTAAAAATTGCGAAATCTGATGGGAACAACATTCGTGCCAACTTGCCCTCCAGTCCGTCGTTCTCTCCCTGACTCTGTGCAAATTTTCACTGCGAACAACAGCAATCTGCGACTGTTGGTATGAAGTTAGACAACACACAGTGCCGCTTCTCATTTCCCTGAGCGATCCAATCCCGAGAAAAGGGATGGCAGCTGGTCGGACAGGACTTGCTGTAAATATCTGCAAATAATCGGGACCGAATGGGTGGAAATTGAATTTTATATTCCCTTTTTAATTCATTTCATTTTAGATTTTACCATAAATGCGAATGTAAACACTTTTACTGGGAACAAGTGATTCACAGCAAATAAAAACTGCCATCCCGCGCGCACTTGAAGCTCACTCGATACTCGAGAGCTTTTTGCGCCGGGAGTTTGTGCAGCGCAACATAAACGCGCGTATATCTTTATAACACGCTCCGATGATTTCAATGGAAACATAAAACCATTTATTATTCTCCACGGCATTCCGAAAATAAAAATAATGATACAATCCATGCGCAAATCAAACAGTTCTTGCAGCCACTCGATCGCTTTCCAACAACCCCGAATGGCCTATTTTAGCACCCACTATCTCCACTCCTCCTCCATCATCGCTTGGGTTTTTTCTCTCGAAATGCTTTAGACGCTTTTTTGTTCTTTGACAAAATTCGCATCATTTACCACCTTAGTTTATCCCTTAGTGTAAAAGTAACTNGGGGGGAAGGATCGAATATGATCCCGACTACTTACCACAGAACATATCCAATTCAGTTTTAAACGAAAATCAAGCGTCAATTTTATCAGTTCTCAAAGACACCAATTGATGAAACCGCCAAATAGTGATAAAACAACCCAAGAAGACAACACTGTTGTTCAAGGCAACTGTTTTGGGCGGGGGATGGTGTATAGAATCGGAGGAGAGAGCGGGCGCTTCCTCTCTTACGCTTCACGACGTTGTTGTAGAATATAACTCTCGCTCTCCGGGGAGAGCGAGAGATCTCGGAAATAAAGAGCATTATTATGTTAGCATTCAAGAAAACTAGGTCTTTTATTTATTATGTGAGTTAAGATTGTGATATTATTTATAACAGTAAACAAATGGTGCCGAAACCTAATTGAACCAGGATTATAAAGAATTAGTTTTAGTGTATAAAACATTAGACACTAAAGTGGAAAGTTAATGTTCAGCGGAAAATCGCATAGTGACATCGTCACTACGAGTGTCAANTAAGATTGTGATATTATTTATAACAGTAAACATAACTAAATTTTTTTTATTGTAGTATAGCCATGTTTTAGAAAGCCGAATCAGTAAAAAGTGGGCGTTTTTCAGAATTCTTTGAATACAAAAAAAATTGTAAAGTAAATAAAATTCTTTGATTTTACGACAGCTAGAATTTCCTTTTACTCATAAACCATTTATAATTTTTAATTCATTCTTTCAACTGTATATTCTCAACTTAACTGTAATTTATATTTTATATATCAACCAGCTATGTGGGGCTATTGTGAGGATGGATAATTCTTTACGAAAATTGGGGAGTGTATGACCGNGTACCATCACTGTTTAAATAAAAATAATAGGGGCACGCATGCTGACGTCATCGTTCTAACAGTGTACTGGTACACTGTTATGTTGCGAGTATAGTGTCT
>JXOV01009109.1:0-33740 GCA_001014945.1 Clogmia albipunctata | reverse complement strand
ACCTTGTTGTATAAATAACTATTAAAACATAAAAATATATCATATTTGGTTATAGTGTTAATATAAAAATGTCGGCTCGGACCGGAAATTTGCAATGGAATGAAATGTAAATTGCAGTTTCATGAAATATTACAACTTCAAAAGATTGAAAAAAACCAAATTAAACACTCGTATCTTTTACTCATGTTTGATTAAGGTCTATTTTTTCCACATACTATATTATTTAAATAAGTATTTTTTTACTAATGAAGAAAATAGAGTCGTAATGAATGAACAAATTTGCCTCAATATAATTAATACATCGCATTACAAAGATTAAATCAATGATAAAGCTCACTTTTTGATATTGTATTTTATTTAATAAACCGTTATTGGGCGATATAAAAATTGCGCAAATTTATCCGAGACACCAACCACCTGAAACGTTAAGAAAACATAAAAATTAATGTAACCCATTTCTTTGATAATTTAAGAAGTCGTTACTTTTTAAAATCCCCACCAACGTATAATTTTGAAAAATCAAAACACACTTTTCGAAGAGATGGTAATTTTGGTGGAAAAGCCGATTTTATCAATTAACAACTCAAATTCAGCAAACATGGAGGAAGTACACAGTGCCTTGGTTTCAGTGACAGAAAAACCGGACTATTTCTTAAGGTAAAACCTTGTTAATCACATAAATTCAAATTCTAACCTCTTCCTTCACATTTTAGTGTAAACAAGAATGCAATTGAAACAATTAAATCAGCAACAAAGCAGTTGTACGATTACTTGAAGACAGTCAACTCGGTCAAGTACAAGAATGTCGTCCCAAGGCTGTTTCTGGATGGTATGGACGAGGAACAAATTTGGCACCAAATCGATTTACATGTGGGTTTGTTTATATTCTTTATTTTTATCAATTCCTAATTGATTTTACTTCCAGAATGATAAATCAATAACAGATTTTGTCGAAAAGACTTCCAATTTGTTGGCAATGAAAGATGATGCTATGAAAATCCAATATACTACTGAAAATAATGAAATCATTGGAAGTAATTCAGAACCAGAAGAAGATATGGACGAGGAGGATGAGTCTGAACAAGAATCAGATAATGAAATTGAACAGGATGATGATGGAGATGAAGAGGAAGAAGTTGTTGAGGAGGAACAACAAACAGGAGATGAAGAGGAGGACGAAAATGATGATAATGAAGATGAACCAAAAAGTAAGTTTTATACATATTCTCAACTAAAACATTTATAATATTCTGTTTTATTAAATTTATGGTTTAGAAATTAATTTTTCAGCAGATGATTTAGTATTTCGTATTCTCACAATTTTGTGTGGTTTAAAAATTCATAAAAAATTATAGTTATTTAAAACCTAAACTGATTAGAGTAGGAATTTAACAATTATTTGTATTTTAGCCAAATATCTGTTGAAATTGAATTTAATTGAAAAACTTAAAATCTTTAAATCGTAGCTGTTTAAATTTATTTTAATTTTAATATCTACCAAATTTATTAAATACCTCATTTAGTATTTATAGACATTTTTTTCAATTAACGTTTTATTTTTAAAATGATGGAATCAAAAGTTGATGGGGTAGTCCGGTAGAGTTTTTGACTAGTTCTTACTTAGCCCCAAATAAAAAACAGAAAAAACAAATATTGCACAAATCGTTTTTAGCCAGTTCAGCCTAAAAAACGCTAACCGCGTCCCAATTTTTTTGCCCCTGCTTTGACTGAGTCTAAATTAGAATTTAGGGTTTATTGCACTTGAAGTTATAAGTATACCTACTATTGTAGGTAATGTTAAAAGCTTTTAATTTCAACAATTTAAATCTTGACTATTCCGAGTTTGAAAGGGGCAAACACAGATATTAAGGCTGCGCAACCGAGACGGGCACCCGGACCCCTANTTTAGGGTTTATTGCACTTGAAGTTATAAGTATACCTACTATTGTAGGTAATGTTAAAAGCTTTTAATTTCAACAATTTAAATCTTGACTATTCCGAGTTTGAAAGGGGCAAACACAGATATTAAGGCTGCGCAACCGAGACGGGCACCCGGACCCCTAACACTACACTTATACGGGGCCCGGACAATTCACATGAAATTGACTCTTGGCGGTTTAAACTGAGTAAGCGTTAGACGCCTAGACCCCGAGTCATACAAATTACTCGGGCCCCATATAAATAATATATGGGGCCTGAGCGCCCATCTCGGTGGCACACCTTTATTACCTTTTTCCTATTTGAATTCTTCCACTTTCGCTTTGCTTAGCTCTTAACTAAAATAGACACTATACGATGATATTCACGGAGGTTTGCATCGCAATATACTTTTAAAAATTTTAGGTACTTCCTTAATCTTGGCCTTTGAAACAATGTGCTGGTGTCTGTTAAGTACCATACCTTACTCTAACAACTATGTGTAAGATCTAAGTTTTAATAGGGTTTGCACCCCAAAAACACTAAATATTAATGTCATCGTTGTTAGCTTTCATCAGTATCCATTTTCAATAGCAGCCAATTGCTAGAGAAATTTCCGTTTAGATTTCGATTGCTTTGTATCATGTCAGCTTTGAAATCTGTCTATCGAACAATTACAATTGATGATTATTGATGTTTTGATAATTGGGGCCAGGGATATATTTTTTTTTGTAAATGTATATTAATCGCAAAATTAGTGGAAATGAGAATTGAAAATAAAAGTCACTCCTTGTATCTTGTTAAGTAAGAACCTGGTCAAGTTTTATGACAATTTCTTTACCACTTAAACTACTGGAATCACCTGTTGAATTAACCGCATTATTTTTTTGCGAAAAATACTTATTTTCTTAGAAAATAAAACGTTCTTTTTTTTAAAATTTATTATCAAATGAGTTTTAATAAGATTTGTTTCACAAATTGAAAACAAGTGAAAATTTCTTTAAATCACCTTTATATAAAATTATGTTGATTGAAACATCTATTAATAAATTATTTATTTAAAAAAATTTAACCAAGAAAATATTTTTATAAATTCCAGAAAACACTGGAGAACTGGATGACGAGTTCTTTAAAATCAAGGAGTTAAAACGTTTCCTAGATGAAGAGGATCGAAAAGAGATGAAAAAGCTGTCTCGGAAGGGAAAATCAGACAATTCCGACGATGACATCGATTTATTCCAGGATTTGGACTCTGACGATGAGAATGAGGACCAAGCCAGGGATATGAAATATGGAGATTTCTTCGAGAAACCAGAATCAAAGAAGAAGCAGAAGCATTTCTCCGATGAAGACGAGGAGGAGGAAGATGACGAAAATAACGAATCCCGTGAAAGAAGAGTTAAATTTGATTTGAGTAAAAACGAAGAATTTGAGATTCAGGGCAAGGAAAACGATGAGGAGGATGGTGAAGAAGAAGAGGAAGCAGAGGATGAAAATGATAAATCAACCTTTGAAGATCGGCAGGATCGATTAAAGAAGAAAATTGAACGGATGGAAAAGAAGGCACTTGGTGACAAACCATGGCAATTGAAGGGAGAAATAACTGCTTCATCTCGTCCAGAGAATTCCCTCTTAGAAGAAATTCTGGAATTTGATTCAGCTACAAGACCAGCTCCCTTAATTACAGAAGAAACTACAAAACGGTTAGATGACATTATTCTGCAAAGGATCAAAGATAAAGCGTTTGATGACGTTGAAAAGAAAATTAAACCCACAGATGGTCCAAATGAGTTCCGAAAGAGATTAATTTTGGATGAGACAAAGAGCAAAGAATCTTTATCCCAGATCTACGAAAAGGAGTATCTAGACAAGGTGGAGGCGTTAAAAGATAAAGATAATGTTCTCGAGGAAGAGCCCAAAATTAAAAAGGAAATTAAAGAAATGATGAAACAATTATTCAGCAAATTAGATGCCCTCACAAATTATCATTTCACACCGAAACCGGCAGCGCCTGAAATTAAAATTATTACAAACACTCCAGCGATAGAAATGGAGGAACCAGTTCCAGTCGCAATTAGCGACGCTAATCTCCTCGCTCCGGAGGAAGTCAAGGCCAGGCCGAAAGGTGACATTTTAGGGGAGAGTGAAAGAACGAAAACGGACAAAAATAGGGAAAGGCGACACAAGAAAGTTCACCAGAAAATCAAGTTTGACAAACAGGCAACTAAAGAAACGAATTCAGGGAAAATGAAGAAGACGGAATTGGCTAAAGTTACTAAAAGTAGAAATGTGCAAAAGGTAATACTTGGTTTTAATAATGTTCTTTTAAGGTTTTAATATATTTTGGATAATTTTCAGATGAAAGAAGACGGCTTTGAAGTCAAATCCTCTAAACAGTTCTTCCACAAACTCCAGGATGAAGTCACCAACACGTCCTCTAAAAAGCCATCTACAAAAAGGAAAAAAGAAATGTCCGGACAGGATGCCAAGAAATTTAAATTGTAATTTTGTATAAAAATAGATTTTTAAATAAATTTCGAAAAAATATTTAAATTTTGCTAGGCTTTGATGCTACAAGGATGTAAAGCAAGTCGTTTTAAAATGGATTTTATCAACAGACATCGATTTGAGTTTTATAATTCATAACTTTATCGCACTAGTGACAATTTAGTATTTTAATTTCACTAGTGAAAAGAAAAATGTCTTAAATCTACGAATAACTCACCTAAATTCTCATATTTCACATTCATTCCTTCGTTAAAAAACTACTCATTTTATACCCTTGTATGTATATAATGGAACGAGACTAGTAAAGTACCATCACATGTGTTTGGCATATACTGCCCACGCGAGCGGTGCCGAATGGCGGGTCGTTGCCACATATATCCTGTCCACCTCCTTTAACACAACTCTTTGGGCTAATTTGTTCCACTCTATCGATCGCTCTTAGGACATTACCTTTGCAAATCGATTTAAATGACGAGGGAAATAAAACTAAACAGAAGTGAGGAGTAAGTAATTCGTATTTCCATTGCACAGACATTCAAATAGCCGGGACAGGAATTCCTATCTGGAGCCAAACAGAATTCTGTCTCGACAACTGTTGACCCCGACGTGATAAGAACACGCAACATTCTGATGTGGAAAACGCCTACGTAAGGAGGAGGTGGTGAGCGGCACCTATCACTCCAAGGAATAACGTTGGTGCATCAGACCACCAGTGAACATTCATATATGTGTGAGGGTTATAGCTCATTGTGATGTTGGTTGTTTGGTCGAATTATACAATACAATATTTTCTATATGGAATAACAGAAAATTAAATAAATGAAAATATTTATAGTAAAGAAATTACACCGGATACGATCGCTTTCAGTCGCCAATATCACATCGATCTGGAGTATTAATGGTCTCTTCTCTAGAGTAAAAATTTCTGTATATATTCGTGTAAATTAGGCGCACGCCGATAATTTAATGTTGATTTATTTGTGGCTAGGAAAAGACTGAAGAATTACAATTTAATAACTACACAATTAATAAAGATATAAAAGTCTTTATGCTTTTTTGTTGCTTAATATTGATATTATGACACTCAATTTTGCTCTGTCAAAGTCGTTATTATAACACGAGTGCTTCAATGAATTCTTTAAAGCACGTGTGTTTTTTTAGTGTTTTTTAAAAAACCACCTATCGGAGAACCCATGAACTACGTGTACTTTATCATAGAGGCCGCATCATGTATTTTACAGAAATTCGAAGAATATTTATGTTAATTTATTAAAAAATGCATAAAATTTTGTATAATACACGGTCGATAAGCATTATTTAACACTTGGGCATTCTTTAAGGCACTCGCTTCGTTCGTGGCTTAAAACATCCCTTGTGTTTAATAATGACTTGTCGACCTTGTTGTATAAATAACTATAATCATCACTTTCGTCGTCTATCGATGATGGTGGAAAACGAGGTATCAAATACAGTCAACTTGAAGTAGTATTTGCGACGAAATCCTGTCCTGGGGGATGGTACGTCACAATATACAATGAAGGAAAAAACCCTGATTTATTTTTAAATGAGCTAATGATTCAATACAATACTTCAAAAACATGTGAATATTATTTTCTTTATTGATCAACCAATCAAATAAATAATCACATAATGATTAAATCAATTGGATACATACAAAAAATGAACAAGATCAATTGGAAGAAATGACTACCTAAAAACCAGCTGTTCATTACTATTACATTATTAAAAATAAGTCAACACAAAAAGTAAAACAAGTGGCTAAAGAGCTAAATGGAATTTGATCGTCATCAATCAGTATAGAGTTATCAGTATAATTGATACATAATTTATGTACTAATGTCGATTAGAATACGTTTTTTATGCAACCTAACAGTAAAAATTCTTGGAATTTGACACTCCTTTACAGTATTATCATTTCAAAGTCTCTTATCTTATTCGTTCTCTCCTCGCGATCCAATCTCTCGCTCTACCACTCACAATCATGCTTAAATAATCTTAGTGGTCTCTCTACATGCACATAGTTTAATTAATCAGTTTAATATTATCAATAATTGTGTCTAATTACGGAATAAATTATTATTAAATAAGACTACGCTAAGTTTATTGGAGCACTCTGAACGTTGTCCTTTGTGTGTGTTTTCCAACAGGATTTCTTCTCAATTTTTTTTTGTTTAGGGATGGAAACGAAATTTTTCATCAACAGTCATTACATTATTATATCTATTTTCGGCCTTATTTCTTTTTAGCAGCTTCCTTCTTCTCCGCCTTCTTCAGCTGCTTCTCCTGCACCTTTCGCAATTTCTCCATCTGCTTTCGCTCTTTCTCAACAATGCTTTTCAGCACCTAAAATAAAAGATATAATATTATTACAAAATTCAATGAAAAACTATATTAAAACTCCTTACCTTCAAATGTCTCTTCAACTTTGTTTTATCATCACCATTGACCCCCAAGATTTTGAAATCTCTGGAATCCAGCTGCAGTAGAGCACCTCCCTCAACACCACATTCAATAAATTTCTCCGTATGATGATCCAAACCAAGTCCCATCAACCAATGGCAAACCTAAATCAAAGTTACAAATATTGTTTAAAAACATGTTAGGAGGAGATTATTAAATAATGATTTTTTTTTATTAAAATGTAGGAATTTTTAAAATTCATTCGAATATCTAATAACTCATTATTTTATTGAAGAGACAACTTAAGCATCCTGTTTCAATTGAATTTTAATGACAATATTTTTATTTGAATATCAAATGACCTTTAAAGATGACATTTGTTGTAAAAAATGTGTACAAATTGTCAATTCTGTGAATGAACAAAGTTGGTTACTTACATTGATTTTGAATTGAACCTTGAAATTTGTATGAAATTTCCAGTCACAAACACATTTAAAAAAGAACGGAAAGTAGGGCATACGAATTTTCCGTTCTTTTTTATACTACTAATTATGAAATAGAGCCCTTGTTTCTTCTACATGATATAGCACAAATGTCTTATGTAACAGATTTCCAATACGAGGTTATGGCCGTAATTGAAATGTATACCGCAAATGTATCTTAATATGTGTATAAATATAATTCAACTAATTTGTAAATATTATTCTAGAACTTAATAAATGTGTAAACTTTAAATACTACTTTAAAAATATTTTCCCACTACATTCCAGTAAGGAACTTGCGTTAGTCTCAACCTCAACTAATGGCAATTAGACTTTTCTTGACTATTTGTTTTCAGTGTATTACCTAGATCGGTTGTAAACGGATCCGTTGATTTTATTAGTGTCTGTTTTATTTATTGAGCCTTATTTAATTTTTGGATAAAAATTGAAAACTATTCTGTTGATAATTAGTTTTTAAGAGCTTTGAAGATTTGGTTTATGACGTTATTCAAGTAAACGATTCAATTAATATTGTTCTTCTACTATTCAACAACCGTTACCGGTCTAGTTCTAACCATTTAGTTTTACGTAATCATAGCTTTATCAAATGCGCTAACTATTCATCAATCTTTCACACTTTTGTCAATTGAATATCATTGTTTTTACTAATCATTATTTGTTATGATGTGATTACCACCAAAAACAAATAATTCATTATAGGGCCTATTTATTGGCAGCTTTCTGCCACGAAAACAGAACACACTGCTCCGAAGAAGACTACTACTATTAGAAAGATCCGGTTTATCTCTTCGATTCCATCCATTCCATCCAAGCCTTGAAAACCTGACAAAATTCGAACAAATAATGTTGACGACATTAGTTGTTCGACTTTTGAGGCCAGAGATATTAATTTGGAAATATATTTAAACAAATATTAATGACAAATTGTTATTATTATTTGATAATGGCAAATAAATTTTGGAAATAAAAAAATCACTGCTTTTACTGGGATTTTGACACACGATTCCAATTCTGTTACGCGCGCCTAACCAACTACGCTCCTCCGGCCTCTATTAATATTATGACGAAAAATTAATGGATTGTAAAAAATTCGACAATAAATCGACTTTAGATTATATTTGATACTAAATATAGACCCACTATTAACATTAAATTGTGCAACTGAATTACCTGCTCTTTTGACCACTGATGGACCGGTCCATTCTGCCAATTGTGACTAGTGGATGCTTTCCTTTGGTGTTCGCTCGAGAAGCTGGTGCTCGACCCGCTTAGATCGAGGGTGCGGCAGGGGGAGTAGGCGCTCGGCGAGGTCGATCCCGAGGACATGCTGGATGGCGATGGCGGTCCCTGGGACGACGACGACTGCTGCTGCCATGGACCTGAGCCTGGTGGTGACAATGATTGGGGAACTACATTTTTAACTGGAATTAATCAAAGCACATCCAATTATTTCCTCCTCCAAACCAGACAAAACAACAGAACAGACCAACACACTACAACCACTTCTTTTTGGGGAAACTGGAAAGGGCGGAGAGTTAATTGGGTAACTACAGGACTTCGGGGGAAATAAAACCAAACCAATAATAGTACTTTAACAGTCGAGAAAACAACAACACAAACCAAAATAAATAAATCAATAAAAGGGAAGACAAACTCTTTGAAATAAAATAAAACCCAAACAAAAATCAACAATTCCACAAGAAAACCAAACTCAAACTATACAATAGTGTCTCAATGTGGAGCTCAGGGATCATTCAAATCGAGAGTATGTGTGTATGTAGGTAGGGCTTTCAACAAGTTTACCACCATTTACCTTTAGGCTGTGCCTCGTAAACGGCCTGACGGATTTCGACTAGCAAATTTTGCGTCATTATCGCCGTTGGATTTTGCATTCTATTCAAATCTGTATAATCGTCGCTGGAGTCTCGCGACGACGACCCCGTCATGGACGAACCAGTGACCGCATTTTGTGACGGCGTTCCAATGGAAGAACCCACACTATCGCCCGTCAATCGTCTATTCAGGTTAATTTTGAAAATACACATCAATCAATTAGACAATTTCAGTTATGCCAATTTTAAAACAATATAAAAATTAAGACATATTCATAAAACATATTTGAAATTTAATATTTAAAACAGAAAACATCATTATCATTTAAATACAAAGAAAAAGAAGTATATTATAGAAATAATTGAATAATCTCATAAATAAGAAATGCATATCAATAAATTAAATAATAATCATTCAATAAAATCAATAATTTATGTTTCAAATCAGAAAACATTATTATCATTTAAAAAAATATGAAAAATGCTGCATCCAAAAATACTATTCCAGAATATCTTTAGTTTTGATATTTGAAAAAAAAAAATCAAGGAAATTAATTCTCACTTGTTAATATTAGGCATAAACCTAAAAAACGAAGCGTGCCCTGGTAAATTACATACAATGTAGTAGAGTCTCATATAAAAATAAGAACGACTGCTTTATTTCTAACTGTTCTTTGCTAAATGTGTTTGTGACTGTTTAGACGCGTTCGCCATCAAGTGACAGTTATTGAAACTATTAATTGACATGTCGCAAAGTACGGTATATGACATTAAAAGTAATATAAAATTTAAAAAATCATAACACTTTCTTTGAATAAAATCAAACTAAAAATCCATTTAAATATTTTTTTTTTAAATAAAAAATACACTTTATCTAATATTACTTCAAACTATTACAATTTTTAACTAAATTTGACTAATTTTATAGAAATAAACCCAGAATATAAGCAATTATTTATAATCTTTCAATACTCCTTTTAAAACCCCTCTAAAACAAAACAAAAATCAACTTTTATAAACCAAAAAGACTCCTTAAAAACAATCCCCTTTTAGAACCAACCTTTCACGGTCGGATAACACTTGATTCAACTGTTCTGTGAACGAGCTCGGCGGAAGTCGACCTCTATTCTTCCTGCTCGGATACATCCAACTGTCCGAGTGATTTCCACTGTCCGAGAGCTTATCACTCGAGCCCAGAATACTGTCATACGAACTGTTCAAGTCATTGCTGTAGGACGCCGCCAAAATTTGCGTCCTTGCCGTCGAACTGGACGAAGAATTCGATGGGGTTGTCGGCGTATTCACCGAAGAGGTTTTCCCTCCAAAGAACGTTGACATTGGCTCGATTGGACCACTCGATTTGAATGTATTCGGAATCGTCGAGTGAATCTTCTGGATTTCAGCTCTCGGCTCTTTGTGCACTTGGGCATAAAGAGGACTACTAGTCACCGTTGGCACCAGCTGGGAATTGGGCTTCAACGGCTGGGCATAGTCCACATCAATGGGGTCCATTGTCGGCGGAGGAGAAGTAGCCTCCTCTGGAGAAATAACTTTCGGAGGACTTTCTATTCGCATTGGAATCTCTTGATAAAGGGCATTATCAGCCGCATTCGCCGTTAAAAAGTAATTTTCTGTATGCGACACTGAAGTGGACTGTGTCTTTTGCTCCTCCTCATCCGTAGTGGTCGCCGTCTCATCCAATCCACAATCCGAACTCGAATTGCTCATACTCTTTTTCACCGACGGCATTTGACGGTTTGCAATTTTCGACGCTGAAATGAAATTGTGTTTCGATAGTTATGTGATTAGTATCGTGTGACCCTATAAATTAGCCATCTCTCCTTTAAATTATCATCATTTCTCTCCTCCATAGAAAAAAATAGTAGAAAAATCAAGCCAAACTGGGTCAAATGCAAATCACTGGGGGGAGCTGTTTGGAAGGAGGCTTAAGGATCATTCGGAGCTGACAGAAAAAGAGGATAAGAAAAACAATGCAAATCATACCAAAGAGAGGAAGCAGAGTCATACCTTGTTTTAGTCACAAATAACCGGAATATAAACCATAAATGCAAATAAATATCAAATAAAAATCCAACCATAATTACCTAATTCACTTTTAGACTTATTAACTGAATTATCTAAGAGCTCGTGCTGAGGTACGGCCGTGTCCAGTTCGTCCTTTACCGGCACCTTCCTCTCAACAGTCGCCGTCTTCTCACCATCACCGCCGTCCGGGCTCAGATCCGATATTTCCGTGTCAGACAATTCCGTGTCCAATTTTTGGAATAATGGCTTTGGTGGTTGGCGCCTCGACATTTGAGGTGTTAACTGTAAACAATTTATATTAATTAAAATTAAAAACTATATGAAAGAACCTAATTTGTTTACTTAATGACTAACTTTCATTCAATATTAACTAATAACCCTAACCAAATAACCGTATAATAAAATTTAATTACATCAAATTAAATTTTATCAAGTAAACAAACAATTAAATGAATTCCGAGTCATGATTCCCGATTTCTTATTTCTTGGGACTTTTACTTTTAAATAATTAAAATACTTAGTACAATTTTAAACTATAATTATGTAGTTATTAATGATTTTGACCGTATAATTGTTATTATTCAATATATAGTTATTTCATTTTGGTAATGGAGAAACCTGGTATAGAAAAAAAAGTATTCAATGGATGTTTATTTCAATTGGAATTCGCCATCTCTTCTTTGATCTTGTGTTAATGTCATGCAATTTATAGTTGGGCTATATAGAAAAAGCAAAACCTTTCAATCTTTACTTGTTAAATATGCTTGCTGCAAGTGGGCTTCCAAGTTAATTGAATTTTAAATTGAAAATTTGTCCAGGACCCGAAAAATATGTCCTCAATAAAATAAAGACAATTATCAAATTTCTTAATAAACCTGTTTTAAATTTTAACAAAATTTAAAATTAAATTTATTGTTTATTAGTATTTGCGTCGTTTGAAATATAGCTAAAATTTCAGAGACCACTAATATTAGTGCAAGATAAATACGCACTTTTGAAGCTCTATACGTTTAGTAATTTCTTAACTTTATGTTCTTAGTTGAGTAATGTCACAATCATTATCTTTCAAGGGATTTAAAAGAAAATCTAACAATATATATTATAGTAGGTAGGACGGATGGCTCAGTTGATTAAGCATCGTCACAAAATTTAACTCAATAAACTCTCGTTCGCGTCCTGGCCAGGCTGTAATTGTTTGCTTTCGAAATTCATTACTTGTTACCACTAACAATATTTTGTGATTAATATTTGTGTATAATACTCCCGGCCTAAATTGTGGCACAATTATCATCGGCAATTTTAATTGATCGACTCAGACACTTCATTCAATGAATGGATACAGATGAGAGAGAGATGGATAGACATGATCTACGTAGTATGTTCTGTTTCTGTGACAAAAACCTGTCAATAGATAGGCTCTCTAATGAATCATTTGTTTATGGTGGTAATCACGTCATAACAAATAATGATTTGTAGAATTTTTAATTATCAATTGATTTAAAAAAAACTTATGGAAATTGGGCCTCATTTTTTTATCTGTACACGTATTTTGGACCATAATATTGATAAGAGATAATAATCGATATTTATTGTCTTTCCAATAATACGCATTTACTTGAGATTTCCAACCTTGCAGGTAAATTACCAAGATATTGCAAAATAAATTGTATTAATCATGATCACATGACGAAATAAGTTCGTTAAAATAATTTATCTTTAATCTCAATTTCACAAGTTGTAATAAAATTATGAAATTTTCATTTTCCATAAATGTACTCAAAACAATCTATAATAATAAAAAAGTATAAATACCTTTAAACTAGTACTGTCATATGGCAAGCAAACGGGTAGTCCAGCTTGTCTCTGAGTGATCTCTAGCTCATGCTCCAGATTTATAACTCGATCCTTTAACTTTTTCACTAACGCATTATATTCACTGTCCTTCTCTTGCAAGCACTGCATATAAAACTCCTCCCTATGGATCAGCTCCAGCTCTCGTTGCTTAAACTCTCTGATAATTTTCTTCGCTTTGCCATACTTTTTATCCAGAGCCACATACTGAGACTGGGACTGTTGAAGCATGCTTTGGTAATTGGTGGCCTCCTTCTTGATACCCGTCAGCTCTCGTTCGGTTTGTCGCAGCCTCTCCGTCAACAGTTCAGCCTCGCTTCCCGTCGACTCCAATTTAATCAACTAGAAAAACCAACCACCAAAATGCATTTTAATAAACCTCTAAATCGTTAAGATGATCCCCAAATAATGAAACAAAACCGCCATCAATTTAAACGCAACAACATTACCTTATCTTTAACAACAAAAAGCTCTCGCTCTATGTCAAAACCTCGATTTTGGCTCTGCGCGCGTAACAATCAGCAACATAAATGAAAGTAAAATGCAAAGAAAACAAAACAGAAATATAAAATAAATTAAAGCATGAAATAAAGCAGAAATTATAATAAGTAAATGGAAACAAATTTAAAAGACAAACATCTTAACTAAATGACCAACAACATCTATACTTAACAACGACTCAATTTTGACAAAATAATGACATGATGAACTACTACATTAAGGCATCGTTTTGGTTACCGCTTTATGCTGCATTCCAATGAATGATTTTTATTTGTTAATTATGTATTAATCTCATTTGTTTTTTGAATGAGTTAATTGATTCGTATTGAAGTCAATTACTGCATAACAAAACACCTAAAGCTAAAGTGAACGACAAAATTACCTCCTGCAACAGTCTCTTTAGGGACTCTACTTCCTGGGAATGAGTTGCCTCCGCCTCAAACAGAGATTCCATGGCCGCAGTTGGACTGGACACACTTGAATTCGCTGATGCTGGCAGTGTAGAATCTTCAGAATGCTCCGATGTTCGCCTGTACACTTCCTCTTGTTGTCTGCAAAGAATAGTATTTTTTATTAATGTCATTATATTTTAAAGCAATCATAAAAACCAACTATTGAAATAATCAAATGGTAAATAATTTGTTATTACAAACGAAAAAGTTATGAAATATGTCTATACGCATTTTTAACATCTTTACTTTTGAAGAAAAAATAAACAGGATTTTATGCATCTTTTGTTATCCAATTCTTTTCTTCTATAAAAAGTGGTTCATATTTAAACATTGTTTAGTTATAATTATTATCGTAATTTTTTTAGTTCACAACAATAGTCAAGCCATTGGATCCATTCTATGGCATCTGGGTACCAATTATAAATAATGAATATTCTCCTGGTATCTCTCAAATTTTCTATCTGGGCATACCTCAATAATATGGCGGATTGTTTTATGTACATACGACGGGGTATCTTTATATCACCACTTGATAAGTTCTTAATTACATCTGCCCTGTCCAGTGCGATTTCTATTTAAGGTGGCCCAGAGGTTTCTCTTGAGTTCGAAACCTTTGACCTCCTTCATTGGATCCTTTATAATATTACTATTTGTCGTTTTGTTTTCTCACCACGTCCAATTATATATTTAAAGTAAATTATTTTTATGTTCTTGTCTTGAAGGTTAGTGATGCTATTTATTTATAAATTTGAATTATCCTCTCGAAATGCCCAAAAGTAAAGTTTTCTTTGCAAATGTTCTGTTTTTTAACAGAGTGAAGAATGAGCGCGATTTTGCTCGCACCTCTTTGAAATTCTCCTCCGAAAGCACCTCTCTTAAAAAGGAATTCAAAGCGCAGCTCAGATGAGTGGAAGAATTAAGAGTACATTCAAAAATCCTCTTCTCTCAGCGCAGATCAAATCGAATTCAGCATCTCTCCTCCGAGTTTAGCAAAAGAATTATTAAGCTAAAATATTAAGTTTCTTGACAGTTTTCTTTTAAAATTTAATTTCATGGAGTTGTTGATATTTAATGGTATTTAATGATATGAATGGCGGGTCTAATAAACACTTGTATCCCATCTTAGTAATTTTAATGAATCATTCATCATTATATTGAAGTACTGTATAAGCAACAATTTAGTTAGGGTCAGTAATATTTATAGGTGAGGAGATCTAGGGCGATATACGAGGAGATGCGTATGATTATCGACCATACCTCTGATAATACGTTATCGTACATTATTTCAGTGATCTTATTCGTCTAAATGAATAATATAATCTCTAAGTGGGTTCTGCGCACAACCTACCAACATCAAGAAATTGAAACCTCATTTTAATCAATTACTAGAATTTTACATTTAGACGATGGAACGAGTTGTTTAAATAACTGTTATAGCTCAAATTCTTTTAAATACATAATAAGACTAAAATAAGTTTTAAAATAGTAATCAAATTTAAATGTGAAATATAAGATAATTAAGTATTTCAAAATGATTTTACTTGCAAAACTAATCAAATAATTAATCTTCAAATTGAAATTAATAACATTTAAAACTTGGATTAATAAAATTTAAATGAGCTACATTATCTGACAACCTAAATTATAAAAGATCCACTTGAAAGTGGCATTTACTAAAAGAAAGTACATTATACTTCTGAATGATAGCTTCGCGGAATTAAATTAAATTAAAAATTAAGATCAATTAAAACAACTACTTTTAGAAAGCACACACAATTAAATTATTGAATAATGTATAACTGAATTACCTTTGCCGTCGCTCCTCCATCTCCTTGTCAGCTTGAAGACTCTGTCGAATTAATTGGGCCACCTCCGAGTTCTGGGGATCCCTTTCACGTCCAATGGAAAACTTGACTAGACCTGACGTGTTCCTTAATACTGAGGCCGCATACGCTTGAGTCACACCCACCAAACTCTTTCCATCCACCTCTATTATCTGATCATTCACCTGGATTCGACCATCTCTGGCCGCAGCACCATTGTCCGTAATTGTCTTTACGAAAATACCTAATTTCTCGAGCCCAGCATCGGCTCCCACACCCATTCCAATTATGCTTAATCCTAATCCTTCAGGGCCCTTCATCAACTCCACTGGAAACACGTCCATTTTCTCCACTCTCTTCTCCAGCTCATATTCCGCCGAAGCTGTAACCGGGTCCACATCCTCATTTCGACGATCATACTCATTGACTGAGAACGTGGAAAATACTTGAATAGGTCCTGTGCTGAACTTGACTTTAGTGGGTTTTGAATAGGCGGAATAATCAAAGGAATCCTCCTCATCATCCGTGTCCATTAGACCAGGCACCTCCATCCAAAAGTTGCCATCCTCAAAGTAGTGAACTCCCGCCTCGACAAACACCTCTTTGCTTGCCACCGGTGGATACTCGGGTACGGGGAACGAAGTCTGAGAGTCGTCTGCCGAAATGTCTGCCTCATTTTCATTGAGCGAAGTCAGAGAGACATCATCGCCTAATTTACTGCTCTCCTCCAAGCCTATAGTTTTAGACGACTCATTACCGCTCACCATTGACGAATCTCCGCTGGCCGACAGCAGCGACGACTGCTGCAGAGTTTGATTTAGAATCGACTCATTACCATTAACCAGGAGCAGCGATGATGACTGGTCTTTTTCGGCAATTAATGAGGTCTCCCCTTTTAATAACGCCTCCACTTCTCGGGCCTCCTCGTCCGACAAAAGTGGCTGTTGTCTGTAGCACCACACGGCAATTAAACAACAATGCAAGACAAATTAATTTATTTTTCCCAAAACCATTTTGTACTTTTTGCAATAAAAATTAAAAATAATTACAATATTAATCAGACACTCACCTTATTTTGCTTTCCAAAATTCTGTCAAGCACGTTTCAACATAAACAACCAACGAGCACATAAATAGAGAGACACAGGACGGGCACAGATAAATCAGCACACAGGATTTATTTTTTTGTTTGTGTCATGCAAAATAAATGACAGATTATAGAAAAGCAGAACAACATACGAATAAAAATAAAAATCAAATAAGCTCTTTTATATCACAGCACACAGCCAAATCGAAGTATTAAGACATATTTCAAAAGTTACATTAAATATTTCTTTTAATACATTCATCCGCACTTTTCAACAACTTACTAATGCAGTCTCAATCATCATCACTACTCAACATTAATGAAAATCACCAATAGCAGAAGTCCCACATACAAAACACACTGTCTCCGACTCGTCTAAAGAAATTGTAATTTAGTCTTTAATGGTTGACGTCCAATAAAAAACTGATGGCTATTAGAAAAGAATGTGCTTAACCACCAAATTGGGACAAGGAAGTTCACCCAGCCAGCCAACCAACATAGAAATGTTAACACGTTGTACATCAGAATATTTTTCTAATTACTTCCGACTGATGTGACGATTCACGTTGATATCTAATTTTAGACTGAAAATTACTGATAATATATCTCACAGCGAACAAATCAGTATAATAATAGGCATAACGTTCACGATAACGGAAATAACCCAACGGTAAACAAAAAATGTAATATTTTTAGTTTGAATATATAATGAGAAACACGTGAGGGAAAAAGGAATTTAAAGAATGTGACTATTTTTTTCATCCCACAAGTTTGCAAAGTTCAATGTACTATCATTTAATAATTTAAAGACTTCGAAACATTTTACAAATAGCAATTCCTTTTCGGTAGAACATTCCCGAAGGTCAGTTGAATCCATACATGTAGCGACAACTTATTTTGTAAAATAAAACGTTAGGATGGATAAGTTTTCTATTTACAATTTTAGTTATTTAATAATCAATACCAAAGAACAAAAAATAAATAAAAATGTGTAAAATATTTATTTCAAAAATTCGAATTTAGGCCTTCCATCTGGCCATGCTTCGGGAATATTTTACCATTTATTGTATTACACCAAGAGTCCTTATATTGTTATAAAATCTGTTGTGTAAAGTACAGTTTTACACTTCTCTTTACAATTATTTTTAGAGGTTGACTTTCTTTACATTTTAAAACTATTTCCCTAACTTTTCTCTACTTCGCAATTTTTAGTTAATGCATTGTAAAGAAATAAGGGAATAATATTTGAAAAGAATATGACTAACATTCTTTCTTCCAATAAATTTGACGAATTTATTATCTCTCAAAATATAAGTTATTGAGTGGTGGAACAATTTTAAGACTTTCAAACTGTTAAAAAAACGTTCTTATAAAATCAATTTGGAAATTACAGTTTTACACTTCTTAGTAAGTTATTTCTCTTAAGAGTCTGAAACTCTTCACATTCTCAAAACAATTTCCCTAACTTTCCTCTACTTCTTAAAATCCTTTTCATACATCCCGTCGACAACGTGTTAACTCGTCAGAGAAATTAATAAATAAACGGAAAATATAAAAAACGCGATCAATACTCCGCCACACACTAGCATACTACTTTCATTACCTTCGCAATTTTCTAACAGTTTATGCCGATAATGCAAACCCCAGACGAATAACCGACCGACCGTCCACCCACTCTCATTCATTTTCCCTTTAGGGCGTCCGCCGTCATTCCACCTCATCACATCTTTACCACACACAACACTATGCTTAATCATCATCATCATGAACATTATATTATGAAAAACGGGAGTAGAAGCAGAGCACCCAAGAGCCAACAGTATACATTGTTTATTAACGTTTTGACATGCAAACTAAACAAAACAGCAGCAGCGAGGAAAAAAGAAGCACTACATTCATGGCATTATTTCCAATAAAATGCGTCTATCCTGAATAATAGCAATAACAGTAATAGTACCTTGAGCTCAACAGCCGTTCAGCTTCGTCTGCTGTCATTGTGTCCGGCAGCAGCAGGAGAGAGGTTTCCTCATCCTTGTCCTTCTTCCACTTATTCGGCGATGCTGTATTCCCGCCCTCGCCCTCATCACTCGCATCCGCAAACTCGACATCGTCTGTCGTGTCGAGTGGCGGTCCTTCTGGCGGCAGTGGTGGCCTGGGCGGTGGCGCTGGCAAGTCAGGCAGTTTCTTCTCCTCAATACTGTCATTCCTCTCACTTCCATGCCGTTTATGGCTGCTGCTTCCGATTAGAGTAGGCCTTGTGGGATCCAAAATCGATTGAGGACTGTGATACCCTCGCTCCTCATCATCAGCTACCACCATCAAATCAGCCTTGTTGGGCGGTGGCGCCTTTGACATAATCACATCATCTTCAAACAGTTCATTGGGCGGTGGAACTTCAGGCTTTATCACCGCATAAACCACCGCTCCTGAGGACACTCCATTCGTAATCTCCCCCTTATTATACTTCTCCTTGCTCTCCAACTCTAAGAGGACCGAATTTTTTATGGAATACCCATCCGGTTCTGTGTAGTTGTTCTCCCCTTCACTCCCATCCGGATTCAGTCTGTGGCTCACATCGACATAGTGCAGTTCATTGGAAAAGTCTGCTGTTGGCATTGTGGGAGCATCAAAATTATAAGCTGGCTTCAGTTTGGCTTTGATTTCGGGACTGGGCTCATTAAAACCGCCCTCGTCCGATGTGCTGATAATACTGGGCGGCCTGGGACCACCAATTCCCGCCGCCGGCATATTGAAACAGATACTGGACACCTTCTTGGCCCGCTTCACAGAACCCGATTCCACCATCTCTGAATCACCTGGATTACTACTCGTGTCTCGTCCTAGAGAGAATAAAGAATAAAAGAAACCAAATCTTAAAACACAATCCAATAACACATGAATATTTTAGTTTAATCCGATTAAAATAATCCAAATAAATTTGATTTCTCCATATTTGCAATTTTAATACGTTTCGTTCAATTATTTAGTGGGTGGATTAATAGTGGTCAGTTTTATTAGCCACACTCTCCAATACGTACCGAAATGACAACAGATGCAGAGACGACGAATACTAAAACACATTTTTCCAATCCACTACACAACAAATCGCCTCCTTAACCCTCCCTCTCTCATTCACGTCTTCTTTCCTTGCCTTGCCAAAAAAACTTTGTCTCACGTTTTTTTGCTTATCATATCCATGTCATATGCTAATGAACCTATCAACCGTGTATCTTCATCATCAGATCATCACCACAAACCACTACCATCACCACCACCACCACTTCTCATTCACGTCATTCTAAACGTGTGCTAATTTCATTAAACGTCGCTACTTCTGTTGCTTGCTACTCATTGAGTGATTCACTTTTAGTTTTTATGCAATCGATCTCGACATCATCATCGCGTTTATTGAAGAAGGTCACGTACTCTTCTTAAACTAAACCACCACCGTGCACCATTCACGTTTATGCAATTTATGAACGACAGCAATAACAAGTTCTGTAACAAATTTATTATCGCAACACGATTATTAAATTAAAGATCACTTCAATTATCATTTCAATGGCGGTTTTATCTTCTAGTCAAAATTTCACTTTCAATATTTAAAAAAAAATATCTTGATAGATGGACAAAAAGATTCTTGTCCGACACGGTTACTAAATGTCAATGGCTAATAACATGACATTTAGTGATGCATCATTTATCTTAATGTCGATTTTAAAAAAACCGACGAAGAGCATGGTTTTAAGACACTAAAAAGAATATATTTCTCAATTTCTTTTAAAAATAAAGGATTGATAAAAGAAGCTTCATTTTTTGGATCTAATCAATTCATTGTCTTCCAAAAAGTAGGACTAACATAAAATATCATCTAAATAATAAATCAAAACTTGAACACCCATTTACTATCACTTCTTGACAAAAAACTGCAATCAACAGTTTCGAATGCCAATTCAAAGATCAAATTAGACGTGCACAAGTTGTTGATATTTGCATTTTATAAGGAAAAAACTCTCTCATTGTCACCAGACCGCTGTCTACAAATAAATTTAGAAATTTGTCAATATTTGTGCACAAAATTTTTTCCTTCATCTCTCTATCTAAAAGGTCAGATCTTTGGCAATAGAAAGTCAAGTTTAAAAAACCCCCCATTCCGAGAACAACCTTCCCTCCAATCTGATCTAAAAATACATTGTACAGGAAATCAACCATTTGTCTTTAAAATTAGCCTCTTTGATCTATTTATTACCCCTCTAGCCTCTAGTAAACAAATTACTGGAAAGCTGACCATTCTTAGAATCAAACAAATCGTTTAACTTAACGCAAAACCTGCCCCATTGCATATTGATCACACAAGCACACACACTCCGATCAGATCTAGCCAAGAGTTTCCTGTTACATTTCCACACACCATTAGATGCGAGACGAATCCATGTAATTATTATACACATTGATTAACAGGAATTTCCCAGAGTCGTCGTCGGGCAGAAAGAGAATGGAAAATTAGCGCATTATTCCCGTCTTATTAATAACAATTGTCGATAAAAACACCGTATTAAAGAAACAGATCCATCTTGATAAAATCCATCATCACAACACAAGTCACAACAGCACAAAAAAACGCAAATTCTGTCTGGACCGGAAACGTGGTGTAAGTAAAGCCGACTCGGAAGTCAAAGATTCTATTATTTGTCGCTCTCTGACCATCGTCGTCGGGCCACAATTTCATTCATTAAGACGCGTCGCCACAGTGACAATAATACCAACAAATGTTTAAAAATAACACACACTGCTGCTGCTACTGGTGATGATGATGATGCTGATGAAGAGCAATGGCAACGGGTCCAACGCAAGAGATTACGCTTTTTTTAATACAAGAAATAAAAGGAATAATCACCATTTTTTCATACTGTTCATTAGAATCATCTTTCTCTTTACTCCACCAATCCATTTTAATTCCCAACAATGGCTGTCCTCATCAGCGCTAAATTACCAGACACAGATCGCGTCTGGCTGCCAATCAATGGACTTTGACTGTTTGGAAAATTCAAAACAAACTACAAAATGAAGACAAATGTAGAATGTCTGCCATTGCAGTATTTTCCATGTCATAAAACGGTATTAATATTTAATTCGCCGTTTCAATTTCACACATAACATTTTCTATTATTAATAGCATCATTCTCTAGGTACAGTCTGCTCCTCAACACAATATTCTACCACATTAGCATACAATTTGTAATTATTAAAATCTGTTCTTGCATTGAAGGAAGGTACATCTTAATAATCCATAATCTGAAAGGAAAACAACAAAAAGGACCCTTACAGAATAAAGCCGACCAATCTCTTACTAACCAGACTGTATCTATTTGTATATTTCGGATCACAATGTTAACGATCTGTCTACAAGAGAACGCGTGCTCGCGACCGCAACTCATCGATCTACAAATCTCTCTATCACGCATCACATCCACTTTCATCCTCTATCGTCTAACTGTCCCATCTCTCTCTCCTTCCCTCCATTCAAGATTTCAGACACTTTTTCTATATTATTTTTAACATACAGAGAGGAGCTTGATTTAATTAGGGAGTGGAATATAAAAATCAATTTGTTATGAAAATAAATAAATAACGCCGCCGACGAAGAGCGTACATATAAATTAGTGACGTCGCGTTGTCGTAGTCATACACCTCTTCCTTATTCCAACCAACAGTCCAATAATAATATATAGTGATGAAGAGGAACGCGAGGCTCTGCGGTTTAAACGCGGTCGCCGCCGCGACCGGAATTTTAACATTTTTTCAAGTGTTTCGCGAAATGGGCACCACCAACAGCAGCGTAGGTGTTTTCAGAGCGCCAATTAACGGCCACAAATTATGGTCCGAATTCGTTGTATCGATTTTATGGTCGACAATTAATCGCCACGAGAATTAAACACACCACAACTTTTATTATAAAGAGAAGAAAAAGAAAGAGAATCTCACTTAAATAGATCAATCAATTGAATATGATGACCAAATTGCTGTCATAATTGACATCTAAATTCCTCTTCAATTAAATTAAAACTATTCCCAATTTTCCCTCAATCTCTCAAGACAACAAAATCAACATTTTCTTAAACCTATTTACTAATTATACACCATTAAATACTTTGAATTTGCACACCACTTTGTTATGGCAATTTTCATTCTTTCACCTCTATTTTTTGGCAATTCATTATGTCCACTTTACACTTTCTTTTTCCCCTCCTTTTTCCATCTCTTTCATTCTTTCTCTCCTCTCCTCAATATAGGAGGATTTGTATTCCGGTCAATTAGCACAATCCGAAATTTTATTCACACAAATCACACAATCGAATCACGGCCACACAATTATACCCGCCTCGAATTGGCATTGATTACTTGCCAAATTACATCGATTATCTACACTACAATTCGACAACCAACTACAAAAAAGTGTGTGTAAAGAAGTAGAAAAGAAAACACTTTACACTTAAACTTTCACTTTACTACCATCTCCGGACTTAATTCCATTCGTTTCTGACCACCGCGACTAATTGATCAATGATCATCATAGAGAACAATTGCCAAGAATCTGAGCGATCGTCGTCGTGACTACAAGCGCGATTGCTCGCCTGCTGCCCAGACAGAAGAAACTACACACTGGCTAGGAGCAACAAATGCGAAAAGATTCTTATTGAATTCTCGAGTAAAATTAGACATGCGCCGCATTCATCGCCGACGACACAACAGTCAACAGAACCCAAGACCACGATCGCTTTTTTTCTTTATTAAAATGTTATTATTATTATTTACATCAATTGGCCGACAGAAGCCAGCAACATTCGCATACTAAAGTGATCTTTGAACAGCCAGCACAGCAGCCCCCACATTATTTAAAACAAAAATAATACCAAATCCTGACGGCACGCAGACTTCTTAACAAGATCACCAGCTTTTTCCTCCTTTTCTCTTTCTCTCACACTCACGCACACTTCCTCCATCAAATCAGATGGTCCGCGTGTCGATTTATTGCCTAAACATTGGTCTCTCAAAGACCCCTCCATCCTCCGCCCGCGCGAAAAAATTATAAACAAAACGTGTAAAGGTTTAATTAAAAACATTTTTCGCGAGAGATCGGTGAGATCAGTCAGGAACTCCACTTGATCCAAAAAACATCATCACCAAACCGCACAATTCGTTGACATCATTTGGAGTCACACACTAAAGACCGAAAACCGACCGGCTTTTAATTATGGGGACCATGGCAATAGGTCTCCAATAGCGAAAGTGAGTCCTCCCACACGAAGATTATTCAAAACCAAAAACCAACAAACAGCACTTTAAACCATGCTGGTATCTCTCAAGTTTCAACTCAGTTTTTATTCCCTTTTTTTATTTATAGACGCCAATAAATTGCCTTTGCAAGAAATGAACATATGGAGAAATCAAAGCATATTTCACAATATTTAGAAAAGAAAAGTTTTCAATTTCGTGTATCAAATTAAATGCATAAGAAAAAAAGAGATTACTTCAATATAAGATGATTTTTGTTCAATAAATAAATTCTTAATCGAAAGATCACAATTATAACAGTTTATAACAGTATCGATTGAATGAAGATAATTAAGTTACAATAACAACAATTAACACATTATTTTCATAAAGAATACATGGGGTTTTTCAAATCATGTCTAAAAAAAATCATTGCTACATTTTCTTTTTCTGAACAGAAACTCTTTAGCACAAATCCAAATAAAAATCCAATTTTAGTACATTTCTCATTCGCCAAAAGTTGGTCCAAATTGGTCTGAAATTTAATTAGAACAAACTAAAAATAGAACTATTTTGTAGTCATCTAATTTAATTAAAAATGTGGCTGGTTCATAGCAGAAAAATTCAATGAAATTTTGGAAATAATAAAGTTTAACTGATTATGAATAGTTAATCTCTAATTTTAAATTAAAAAAATGAATGAAATCCCAAAGAAATCATCTTAATATAAAAGAACTCCCTTTTTAACATTTAACTTTGATACATGAAGAACCTTCCAAAAACAACTACTAAACTCACCTGAATCAGAATTACAGTTCTTATCAATTTTCATTGACTCATCATCACAACCTCTGCTATCAGTCTTCTCATTTGATTCATTCTCCTGCTTTTCATCCTCTGTGTGGATTGGACTAGACGGACCGGAAGAGATGCTCGCCATTGGACTGGACGACGAACTGAGACCAATTCCCGGGGAAATGTTCTCCTTATCTAGAGACTGGCTCCGGCTTCGGCCAATCGGATCCGTTGGAGGGTCTGCAGCGATGAGGTCAAAAGACTTTTTCCTAATCTTCTCCGGCACCTCGTCGTTCTTCCTCTGACCATTATCCGAATTCCCGTTCAAATGCAGCAAGTCCACGTTCTTCTGCTTTGATTCAACAATTAAATTCGAAATCGAATTGTCCTCAATGTACTGTGACTTTTGTGTCTTTTCTGGACTGTTGTGGGGACTTTTATTTGTCACCATGTGCGGTGGCAACTTGACTGGACTGCCATTTACAACCGGCTTAATGGAGCGCGGTTTAATCTCTGGAATGGAGTTCTGACGTATTGGAGGGCATGGTGGCGTGTCTGGGGGGCTGTCAAAGGACAGAGAAACCGCAGCTCGACTCGGAGGTGGCGGCGGTTTCGGTTTTGGCGGCGAAGAAACAACATTATGCTGTTCCTTCAAGTTATCATTTGTAATCAGGCCTGGCACAGGAATATTCCTGATAATATCACACCTATTCGGATCACTGTTATACCTCGGACTGGACCTCTGCTTGGAAAAGTGCGAAGTCCAATTCTTTTGCTTCTCAATCAGCTCCCTCGAGTTGAACTTCCTCTCCGGCTTCTCCGGTTTCTCGGGCTTTTCGCCCGACTTCAGTCGACTTACATTGTAGATTTTGGACTCTATTTTAACCCCACCATTTGTTTGCACCCCATTGTTATTATTAGTATTATTATTATTTGAAAGATTACTGCTATTTGTGACCGACGACGATCGGACATTGTTACTCAAACTCCTCTCCGGACTAATGTCACTGCCGGCGTCTTCCCTGCTTCCCGATTTCGACATCTTAACACTAAATGTAGGCGGTCTTGGCACTCGATTCTCTACACCCAACTTCTCAAACAGGGCTCGTGCGTTATTAAATCTGGCTGCATGCGATTCCGTGCGAACGACGCTGCCCGTTTGGCCCACCACTTGTTGCTGCTGCTGGTGTTGTGGCGGCGTCGGCGGTACTTGTTGTGCTTGTGGCGCTACTGGAGGCGGCTTTGGCTGAGGCGTCCTCTCAATATCGCAATTGTTCATGTCAAACGACGGCGGCTTCCTCTGGAAAATGTTAGCAATTTGCGAGACCTTCGGTCCCGACGAAATTGCAGCGACCGAATGTGCGGTCGTCGGCGACAACGCCCTTTCCATTTTGGTAGCTCCACACGACCACGGCTATCGGACGAGCCTGAAACCGAAAGAAACAGAAAACGAGATATGAAAAACCAGAAATCAATTAACGTCATTTTCAAAATCCTACATAAAATTAGCAATAAAAAATCCATTCATAAATCAAATTCCACGCAATTTTAATACATTATTTCGCTCATATTAAAACCACCTTAACAGTAATAACAATAACCAAGTTCAGAATCCACTAACCATCTTGAAAGTACCCTTTTTATTATTCAAACTTCAATATAATAAATTCCAAGTAAATTTCCCTATCTTTCGCCCCCCTTTTCTTGGGCTGGCAATTTTCAATAAATAAAACCGCAACACTTCAAGTCCGAAAACGACTGACATGGACTGGAAATTACTCATAATAATTGATAACACAAATTTAAGTATCACAACACGACACAAAAAAAAGATTAGCCAACTTCAGAGAGTGCGATTGTGTGTGTCTATTTTATGGCTTTTCAAGTGTTGCAAAATCCTAATTATTTATCAAAATCATGTCGGTGTGTCTGTCCAAATTGAAACATACACATTTACTACATCCATTCAATCAATAGCGGATTATAATTGTTTTCGACCAAATGAAATTAAAATGTCTCAGAGACTCCGCAACGCTGATAAGAATCCCCCATCTTAATTAAATACAGCTAGCTTTTGCTACTCTGTACTTGAATGAATTAAATCGTATCAGCAGGTAAAAAGTAATGTGAAACAATTCCGCAAATTAATTATATATTGATAAGGAGGAGTTTTACAGTTAAGTTTCAAAGAAAATTATAGGTAAGTGGAAACCCCATTTAATAAGGAAATAACCTCATAAAACATGGTTTATTTAATGATGGTTTATTTAATATTAAACCGAATTAGATAATTTTCAAACTATAATCAAATAGTGTAATATTTTTCAATATAATTTGTGATATAACTGGCTAAAAATAAATTAATTAAACACAAGATTTAATTAATATTTTTAACTGAAAATAATATTTATTTTGAGGTACTTATAACCGGAAATAAGAAATTTCTTAAGAACCGAATCAATCAAACAAACCTTTACCTTAATAGTCTTTATCTCTATTTATTTACAGGTATTTTCTAAAGCATCATTATTTCTGAATAAAAACCCACACACAAACGACAAGTCAATATTCCTTTGACAATGCAATTAAAAGTAATCTTATCTGGCTCGATAACAGCCTTTATCATGAACATTTGCCATTCGTCATCAAAGTGTGGCCTACTCAAAACAAATACCTTTAGTCCGTCATGAATAAAACTAGGTATAGCATTCAGTTTCTTGTTCTCGGATTGTTGGGCTGCACTTATTCAGCCAGTGCAATATCTGGATTTGTGTGCCCCAACACCGACTGCCAACAAGAGTGTGTTTCCCAAACCAGTTGTCCAAATGGACAAATTCTAATTGCAAATACAAATATCTGCGGTTGCTGTTTAGAGTGCATTGGTGGGGAAGGTAGGTAAAAGTGCTAAATATACATTTTCCACGTACAAGAATGACAAAGTAATTCTCTTTGAGAATCTATTTTTATAAAAATCGATACTTGTAACTTTAATGTTAATATTTCAATGTAAGTAATGTGAGTAATAATGAATAATTTAAAATATATTAATATAACCATTAAAATAATTTGTTAACATTTTTATAAATTTGTGTTGCACAAAAAAGTTATTTATATTAGGAATGTGTGAACTGAATGTTTTTTTTATTATGAGTAATCGTTTATTTGCACGACGTACAAGCGGAAAAACTTACGAATAATACAAAAACCAATTTACACATGACTAACATAGTTTTTTTGCAATTCAATCACTAAATATTTTGCAAATCACAATTAAAAATTTGATATGAAACTTAATTCATGACTATTTATATTCAAAATTTATTTTGAAATAGAAATTCAAAGCCACCTTGTTTAAGATTACTCCAATGGTTTTGACATTCCGAAATGTGAAAATAGATTGAAGTAACCAGGATAATACTTGTTCTGTAAAAAAAATCTTTGTGTTAAAACATCTCATAAAGAATTTTTTTCGTATATTTAAAAAATTCAATATAAGATGGATTTAGTGGAGATTCTTTAAAATTTGTATTAAATGTGTAAATATAGTTCAAAATTAAGTAAAACGAGCAATTCGTATTTAACCCTTTTTAGCTCATTACAGTTCCAGTTTTTAGGATTAAACGATAATTTTTTCTTATAATGAAGTTGGTGGAAGCTATTAAAACAAATCAAGTTAGAAAATATTTTTGCAATGATAAATAAATCAATAATTATATGGAATATGAAAAAAAAACAGTGAAAAAAGTATTTAAATAAAAAGTTTTATGATATGTGAAATCACAAACAGAATATCATAAAACATATATAAATAAGTTTTATATTTAATTGTTTACTCTAATAGTCTGTTAAAAACATATTGAATTAACTTGTCCCCATCTCAACTGATTGTGCTAAAATAATTGTGAAAGATGTCAAGTACGAAATATGAATAAATCATATTATCATATTGCAAAATCGACAAAACAATTGTCACACTTCACTTATCGCCTGATTGTGAAACAGAAAAACGATTATTGGGATAATTGGGTCAAATTTTTAATACAATACCCTTTTTTTAATATTTTGTGAAAATTTTAAAATATTTATAAAGCCCATGGGGATTCTTTATAACTAAAATTCAACAATTAACCCTTCATTAGGTTTGGGAGTGGATTGTCGAAGTGGAGATGACATTTCCTGTGCTCCCGGTTTAACATGTTCAAGAACTACTGGAAAATGTGAACTGGACAAAGGTATTGTTTAAACGTAATTTCTCTAAATCTTCAAAAAAAACTAAAATCTCCTATATTTCAGGATCTTGCTTTTACACTAAACATTTAAGTCCAATTGTTACAAAGCTCCCAACTTGCGATGTGGACGGATCCTTTGAACCAGTCCAATGCAAAGGAGATCCCAACTCAGGTCGTTGCTTTTGTTACAGCGAATCTGGGGACCGAATCTTTGGATGGGACTGGTGGCGCAATATACGGGATTCCGAAATGAATTGTGCCTGCAGTAGGAAACGATACAACATGGAACGGAATGGACGAACTGACGTCACTATTCACTGTAAACAAAACGGCAATTTTGAAGAATTGCAATGTGATTTGGGACTTTGCTGGTGCGCCGATGAATTGACCGGTTTATTACAAGATAATACGGTCGGTGTCCCGAAAGATTTATGGAAAGCTCTCCCTTGTTGTAAGTAGGTTTGGAGTGAAATTTAATTAATATTAATCACAGCCACATAAATATATAAAAATAAAACTAATTAAAAACATTTCATAAGTACTTTTAAAAAAGCTAAATAATGTCATTTAAATATAGCTACAACTTTTCCTTAAAAGTTATTAATTAAACAAATTATGAAATGTCATTAAGTGGTCTTATTATATTAAAAAACCTATTGGATATGTAACTTTTATTTTGCAACATTTACAGTTTTAATCTGACAGTCCATAAAGTACTTTCTGTGATTAAAATCGTTGTGTAAATTCATGCTTTTACAAAATTCATATCCTTGGCATAAATTATCAAATAATTATAATTGTCTTTAGTGATTGTAATACACGCCTCGTAGCTGATGTGTTACCACATCCGGCTGCCTCTTCGGAGTCAAGGGTTCGATCCCTGGGCGGGTAGGATTGACTGGGTCCCTTTTCAACTGGTCTAGGTGCTATTAATTGACTAATAATACACTGAAAACAAATATTCACCGAAATGTCGAAAACCCGTTAGTTGAGGTTGAGGCCCCCCATGTTCCTTACAGGAATTGAAAGGGAAAATTTTATTTTTAGTAATTGTTTGATGGATCGCATTAACTGAATATATGCTGGTATATAGGACTTTTGTAGAAAAAATTGATATCAAATAGACGGCGATTCAATAGTGATATACTAGTACATTCTGTTTCTTTAATGAGAACCTATCAATTCCCTACACAGACTTTATATATAGAATAATTTACGTGTGATGCTAATCCTATCTCCGTAAACTGGTTCATTTCATTGTAAAAAAATCTATTACTTAAAAATTGGTTAAAATTCAAATTTAAATAGGTTCACTGGAAAATTTGATAACAGCCATTATTTTATTAAGGATACATCTTCCAGATCCTGTGTAAACAGTATTTTAAAGACAAAATTTTAATATAAAATTAAATTAACTTTGAATCGCCATTCGCCGAAATGTCAAATTCACATTTTCATTAGTTTCAGAAACTGCCACCACTTGACTAACATGTCGATTTACAAGAAACAGTCACAAACACATTTAAAAAGCAGAACAAAAAGAGCCATAGACAAAACGACGGGTTTAGTACAAATAAAAAATAAATAAAAAATTTAACACTTTCATTCGCACTATATTTCAGACAATTCAACCTTATATGGCGATCAGTATTTCCGTCAATGCGACAGCATTGCTAATGCCCAAACTGTGTTAAGGAGTACTTTTGCCAAAAGGAACACTACAAATATCAATTTAGTAAGCGCTCAATGTAGCTACGATGGTACTTATGGATTATTCACATTAACCTCGGACAGGTACGTAAATTTCATCTTAAATAATCCACCTGATCTGTATTATTAATTTCTATTATTTATTGTAGAGCCGTTTGCATGTGGCGAGATGGAACAACCATTGGAAATAATGGCAACGACCCCAGTCTGGCTAGAACTTTAGACTGCTGTAAGTAATATTTCTTTCAAGTTCTGAACATTAAGTAGAATTTATCTTGCTAAATATTTCATTCCGAAATATAACCACAAATAATAAGTTTTAAACCCCAAACAAATAAGGATTTAACCTATTTATTCATAATCCTTCTAACACCTAAACTACAAAACCGCATTTAAAATAGTCATGGTTTTTATTATTAGAAGAAACCTTAAATATTTAAATTACTTCACAAATAGTATCTTACCAATATATTTGATATATTAGCTTTCTTAAAGTTTAGACAAGTTTAACCAGTCTTTTCTTATAAAGTAATAAAATTACAATAATCCTAACCCCCTTTAAAATTCCAGTTTGCGCACGTGACCTGAAGATATTCGAAGACGTGGATTACCCTTTAACATGTGCTGGGACCGGTAGCTACAACACAATCCAGCACATGGATGGGGACATCTATTGCGTGGACCGAGACGGATATGCTGTATCTTCAATTATGGAAAACGAGACAGTCGAGACAATAAACTGCGCTCAGTATTTGTACTACTCCTAAAACCGTTTCAAACTTGGCCAATAATAAAAAAAAACTCCAAATTCGGTCAATAAGACACTCTTTAACTCTTTTATTGCCGGTATTTACGAGCAAATGCGTGTTTTATGTACACCAATATACCTTTCCAATTACGGTTCTAGCTCTTAATTAACCACTCAATGCCAATTAACCCGTTTCTTAATTTGAGAACTTCAAACAAAACCAGAATAGATAAAAAAAAACCAAACGTCTGATTATTTAACACTTATGTACAATTGTGCACACATCTACTGCTTTCCGCAAAAAACCCGCATCAGTGTTAATTAAACGAGTAATTGCAATCGACCTTGCAAATTATTTCACTTGCACAAAAAAATACCCGCGCAGTAGGAAAAATGAAACAAAAACACCACAATTACCTGGTAAATACTTTTCAAAACCAATTTGTCTATCAATCTCACTCACTCCTCACAATTTCAGTTTTTAATTCATTAAACCGTAAACTCGACTTTTATATAAAGTTAGTACATAATAAAACTATACCGCTATTTTTGCAATAATTAAAACTTTCATAACCGATCACAAGTAACTTTTGGGCAATGTAAACACAACAATAACGACTTTTTGTATTTCGACAGTTCGCAATTTAAAATTTAAAAAAAAACATTCAATTGTTCAATTATATTCATTATTATACAATTACCGAAAATTATAATAAAAAAATCTCACACAAAAATGTTTTTTATTCAAATTAAAGCCTCGTTAAACTCCAAAATTTGCTCAAGAACAATGACGTCAATTTCATTTGACAAATTCTAAAACGACCTTGTGGAAGAATATTGCCTTCTTGAGCAATTCACTCCATTTTGTATTTATCTATCTTAAAGTTCATATTAAATGCGATTAAAATGAGACACTTGGGAACTAAAAGGTACTTTAATTTATTTCACTAAATTATACAGTTTGCACAGTTGTGTAAGACTTTGGGGTAAATATAATTAAATTTTTCCTTCAGTAAACATCACAATTTATGTTCCCCAAATAAAACACATTTGAATAATTATTTTCCCAGAAAACAAAAGTATTTAAACACGAGTGTAATCATTCCACTTTTTGTTATAATTAACAGTAAAAATATTTTAATATAAGAAAATTCAGCTGAAATTAAAACTAATTTTATTAAACAAAATTTAAAATTTTCCAAAAAAGGAATTACGATATTTTATTCTATAATTAGAAAACAAAACATGCCATTTTTATTTAATTTATACAATTCTATTGCAAAATGTTTACATTTTAGTAGCCAATGCTCCCTCTAGAAAGTGTTCCATAAGTAAATCCTGTTTAATTATGCATTATTTAATACCCACAGAGTGACAATTCATGTACTATAAATACACAAAACTAGTACTTTGTAATAATAATTAATTGCTAAAAATTATAATTTTACATCTTAGTAATCCGGATGGTAAATATATTTTGACTTTTTTCTTGCCACTTTAAGGGACTAGGCTATGATTTATTAATCAAATTGAATTTTCCCAATAAAGTGACCAAATGTAATCTTTTTGTTAAATGCTGATTGAGGTGTGTAATAGTGGTCTAAAAGATTGGTACTACCATGGGAATATCAGTGATACAGTGCTTTATATCCATGATATATAAAAAAAAATCCCAAAGATCTATTCCTTGGTAGAAATTTTCTTTTAAGGGTGTTTAGACCATTATTTAGTTTTAGGTTGTGTTCTTATTCTTTACATATTTCGCAAAAAATTGCTAATAAATATGCGAATTGTATGAATGTTGTAAAACAACTGGTTGGAAAATACATAATTAAACAAACGTAATTTAAAAAAAAACTCATTTCATTCGTGTTCTAGAATTTTACTCGTGTTTAACTATGGTTCATTTTTTCACACGTTGTTTATATAACTATTATACATTGTTTTAAAAATAAATTTGAAATTGTTATATTCGTGCATCTATGTAAATATTCCCTAAGTCATTATAAAAGTGCCCCTGTGAATGGGGATTAGAATACATTC
>JXOV01009097.1:317-15797 GCA_001014945.1 Clogmia albipunctata | reverse complement strand
CTTTGTTTAGCTGAATTTATATTTTCTTAAATAAAACAAGCTGAACANATAAAATAAAAAGAAATTAACTTGAATATATAGTAGTGTGATGCTTTTTTCCTAAAACGATTCATTCCCCTTTCAATTATAATTTCATCGGCTCAAACCTATATTGCTTAGTATTTCTTTGTTTAGCTGAATTTATATTTTCTTAAATAAAACAAGCTGAACAAGCAAAACGACGTTTGCCGGGTCCAGCTTGTAATAACATAATAAAATAAATAAATAAAAAATTGTTATTAAAAATAAATTTCCAAAACAAACCGTAATATGACTCAATAAAAAGAATACTATTAAAAAATTACGCTTTAAACTTTCGCCTAGAAACAGTTTTTCGGGTTTTCTTTAAAAAAATTCTATCATGGCGCTTATGCTGTTTCTTAAATTAGCGATTCAGTTATTAATAATTAATTTTAATAAAAAATTGAAAACCATTACTGTATTAAAGGATCATTCTAAAATAAAAAGTTTCGTTCTAATTTCACACAGCAATTATCTGTCACGAGGGTTAGAATTGCATTCCGTTTTCGCCTTACAAATGGGTGGAAATAATTGATGAGTTTATTGTATTTGGGGCTGAAATGAAAAATTACAGCCCTATTCAAGATTGTCCGGATGGCTGGAGGGCGTTTAAAAAATAAGATAAATGGTCTGGCCTCTGTGCTTAATATTCAAAAACCCATCGTATTCCGCTTTTCACACTCAAATTGACGCAAACCGTTCACGATTAGTGACGAATTTATATGTATTAATGGTTTCTGTATGTCTTTATTGCGCTTTAATGGTCCATCATCGCAGGAAAGGGAGGCCACCTTGTCAATTATTGCTTTTATTGACCATTAGAAACAGATATAAAGGAATAACGAATAATTTTTGATTATGAATCAGAAAAAAAATCAAATACTTTGAAAAAGGATTTCGAGATGAAAAACAAGAACCACTATTTGGCAAATCTCCCCTATGCGAGGAACGTGACTAGAATGGTCGACGATTGAATGTTGCAATTTCCAGCAGAAAATAAAAGGTATAACATGAGAAAGGTTTAACTCATTTCAATGTTACGGATCATTAATCTTGAGGAGCTTTTACAAAATGGCATCAATCAGGGATTTTCTCATTCTCCCCAAAAACTCTAGAAGATGGAATATTTAATTGAATTCCCTGTCAAAACTGGGGACCAGATGTGCCAAGTGGCTGACAATAACAGTAATAATCAAAATACATAAAATTTGCACCGAGAGAGTACCAATCTTCCACTTATATCTATCAGCTTGGGAAGCAATTCTGGGGGTCGTGGATCCATTTATTATGTGCCATTTCCTGTTTTATTGTCGGGCGACAAATGTGCAGCAGTGCCCTTTGTTATTATTGGGGAACAACTGCTCTCCTCATCTAAACAGTCGTCAATCAATAATCGTCCATTATTTTCAATTTTCATAATGCCCAATAAACAAAAGGTCTCCCATTTCTGCACTTGTTTGATTAATTGTGAACACCCTCAGATGAGATTTTATTAAAAATTTATGCTGAGTCCTTGCCAGACTTTCCTCCGCTCCATTTCCAGCCCAAAACATTTTACGATTTGGCCGAAATCAAGTGCTGAAATCTCAGTACATTTAAGACGATAACAAACTCTGGCCAATGTCCATAAAATATTTATGAAATGGTTCTGGCCAACACTTTTATATTGCTTTATGGACGGACTCTACATTTCATTACAAGGGAGCCAACAACAGTAGCGATTAGAGGGTGAATGGGCTTGTCCAGCAGAGAGCAACCAGTCCGAATCATCATACACATCAGCGATTTCCAGATGCAATCCTCCCACCCCAAATATCTTATTATCCATCACTTATTGATAAATAAAAATGCCCAATAGACTTCTTTTATTATCCATTTTGAGGATTCCTCACTCGTTAATCCTTATTTCATTCGAACTCTTATAGTTCATAGAAGCTCTTAGTTTTCGGTACTATTTCTCAAAAGTACTTATAGGAAATTTGTGAATAAAGGAAAAATCATTCTTCTTATCTTTGGAGAGGTATTTGTTTCTTTGTAATCAGATTCAAAATACTCAAAAGATTATTCCGTAATAAGTCATTTTTTAATGTAAGGAACTTTATTGTTTTGCAATTATTTGTACAGGGAGGGGATGTTTGCTTTTTTTGGTTATACAATTTATAAAACTAATGAATTTTATGGTAAATGAAATAAATCGATCAATGATTATTAGTTTAGATATTCTAAAAAAATTAATCCTAAAAAATTAACCATTTAGGTATCAAAAGTATTTATAGTTTGTAAAAACATAACCAAATCATTTGATTTCTAAGTGAGTCTTTAGTTTAAGTCAGAATTATTATTTGTAACAGTCGCATCAGTTCAGGCCTGAATAGCATGGTTGGTTAAGCGTCCGTCCCAAATTAGAATAGTGTGTTCAAATCCCAGTAAAAGAAGTGATTTTTTATTTTCAAAATTCATTTGACTTTATCAACTAATAATAACAATTTTTGACTTAGATAATATAATAAATATAATAACTAGTGTCGTCAACATTATTTGTTCGAATTCAGGCAGGTTTTCAAAGCTTGGATGGAATGCATAAAATCGAAGAGAAAAACCGGATTTTTCTGTAAAAATTGGTAGTTGCTGCTTTTCAACGTACGGATACAGGCGAAAGTGATGAAAGGGGTGGTCTTCCCCGTATCATGTGTGTTCCGTTCCGGTGGCAAAAAGCTGTCAATAAATATGCTTGTTGAGTCGTAAAAGAAAAAGTATCAGTACATGCTTATTAGTGTGGCTCCAATATTCTGTTCAGTCGAGTATTCCGAACAATCGTTCTGCTGCTTCACTAATAATCGCCTCATTCCGTTTCCTGGATCTACCTACTGGTCTCTTGCCTGTTTGTCCAGCTTACATTGCTTTTTAGGGAATCGGTATTCATCCATCATGGACACATATACTGCCCGTCGTACTTTATATAATTCAACAAACCTCACTAATACAGATCATAGACCACCTCATTGTATACTCGTAAAATAATCCATCCACCCTTATCGAATATCCAAACATTCGTCATAGAACTCTACGTTCTACTCGTTTTAGTCACTATCCAGTAACTTTCCTTATAGTGCATGTTTCTCTGCCATATCGGAATTATTATTATATTTTTAAATTTTCCGTTATAGTTGTATGATTTATGTATTAATAACTTTATTTTTTCCGTATTAGTATAATTTGATAAAACGCAATTGAATTAAATTAATGTAAAAATTTGTAATCATGTAGCAATTTTATAAAAATGTAAAAATTCTATTTTCAAAACTAATTGTTATAAAATTTCTTTAACATGGGTTTATATTTTAACGTTAACTATGTAATCAACATTACCATTACTGACAACAGTTTTATTATATCTTCAATCACACTATCTAAATCCAAAGGAGCTGGGGATTCCCCACGCTTTTCATTAATGTAATCAACGCATAATCTGAAATTCTAATAAGAGCGATCCGATGACATTGCCAATGTACTGCAAAGCCGAGATTTAAAGACACTTTTATCGTTTTTTGAGCCGTTAAACGGGATCCATTTTAGTGCTGATGAATGAAAATCGGTTTATTCCGTAAATAAATGGCACCAGGCTTAAGTTGCTCCCTCTTATATTCTATTCCGCCTTTGAGGAAAAGTTTTTCATCGCAGCGTTCGATAAGGGAAAGCGTATTGAAAAGAGCCAAATAAATCTTTATTTCACTTTTATTCAAATCCAATTTTATAGGCCTGTAACAAGTTGGAATCCTTCCTTAACTGTTATTATTTCGCATTTAGTAATACTCATTCGTGACAATATTTTCAAGCCTTGTTTCATTAGTCTTGTGCTGATATTTATTTACTCTGAAAAACGATTTTATACTTTTACAAAAGCATGAGTAATCTTATAAGGTAATTTAATGTTTTCTTAATACTTTCTACAAAAGCCATAAAATTGCTAAACAATAGTCGGACACAAAAGCAATGAAGTCGTTTTTCTATTAGCATTGTCAGGGGCTATTTGCATAATTTAATAGTTAAATTGTTTCTTTAAGACGGACTCAGGTGTAAAGTCAGCGTCAAAAATGCAATTAGCGATAAATTTGTACGGAGATAAATATTAACAAAATAATTATCTGGTATTAAAAACAGATATTTAATATATACATAAATTCACAATTTAAAAGACTTTGATAAAAGAAAATCAATAAATACACTTCAGTAATCTCATTTCTTATTCTGTTATGGCATTTTTTTCTCCTTTATTATTCCCTTTGTGTGCATAGGACGTTTACGATCCTCTTCCGCTAAGATCCGACTGTAGCGTACGTCTCCAAGTCTGTTTCGGTCTGCCCAACTTACGTTGGCCCTGGTGCGTCCAATCAAGGGACTGTCGGGCGACACTGTTCCTTCGTCCTAATGTGTGGCCAATGAATTGCCACTTTCTGCGTTTGATTTGCAAATCCATTGGCTCCTGGTTGCATAAACTCCAGAGGTTCTCATTCCGAATCTTGTTGGGCCAGAAGATTCAGCATATGATTTGGAGGCAGTTTATTATGACGACTTGGATTTTATTATATTCTTGTTGCCTCGCTAACCAGGTTTCACTTCCGTACATGTGGACTGACACAGGCGTTGAATATTCTTAGCTTCAGATCCCTTAATATTCTTTGTGAGCACCAGCCACGCCACAATGTTTTCAAATGCCGCTCTGGCTTTTGAAATTATGCTGCTGATGTCCAGGTTGGCACCTCCATCCACACCTCCTCAATTCGATGTTCACTTATTTAAGACCGACCAGTTCAGCGTCCTTGGCAGTATGAGAAAGCATCGCAATGTCGTCAGCGTATTCCAGGGATTTAAGCCTGCCTGAAATTCCCCATTGTATCCCTCTTGGTATTTCATAGGTTTTCCTTATTGCATCGTTGCTGTTATGAAGAGAAGTGGAGATAGTGGACATCCTTGTCTCACACCGGTGGTTGTATGAATTGGCCGAATCAGTTGTCCTTTATGTAATACTCTGTTTTATCTTACGTTAATTATTTCCAATAAATATTTAATAAATAATCATTAGATATTATTATATGTACAATTTAACAAAAGACAATAAAAATTAAATTACTATATATTCTTTTCATAAGTAGTATAAATCATATAAATTATAACATCAAAACTAGTTTTGTGGCTTATTGACAAAATAAGTTGCAAATATATTTGGATTAGATTCCAATTTTATACAGAAGTATTGGGTACTTGGCAGAAAATCGATAATCTTGTGTTTTGACACGTTTCAATGCACGTGATTAATGGGATTACACTCGTATGTTAAGGAGAGAAATAGAAGAGACGTGATCCTGGGTGAATCAATTTGCAATATTCGTCGAAATTCGGCCCCATAATTTGGAATAAGGGTGGAAGATGTGGTGACTAAAGTACGTCTTAATGCAAGCAAATTTATTGCGGTTATTATTTTATGTACAATGGTATATAATCATCGAGCACCATATATTTCTACTAAGAAATACATAGTATTATTTTTTTAAGAAATATTCAGAAACTTTACTATTACTATACATTTACTAAATCTTATGAAAAATAATATAAAAAGTTAAATAATTCAAGCAATAAAAAACGTTCATACAATTTTTAAAGATAAACGCCATTTTACGATGCAAACCCGTATCTTAATTTTTTTTTAAATTTTTTGTTTTTCGTTTTTGTTTTCTTTCTTTATTGGATATTTTTTTTTATTATAACATAGTTCTTACAAATCTTTAATAATACTGAAAATTAAGATAATGATTTATGAGACACTACTGCTATTAATTAATTTTTGTTCTAACGAAAAGAGCATATTCACAAATTTAAACCGAGAGCTTTGACTTTTGTGGTGATAAAAATATTGATTTATGGGTGAATAAACTGAAAGTGTGATGTATTTATTAGCAGATTTCAACTTGGTAATAGCTGGTAATGACTATAGAATGCCCTATCTAAAAACGGGATACACAATATACGATATAAAATAAATATAAATGAGGTTAAAATTGATTTGAAGCAGAAAATAATTTGTTCGTTTTAAATGTTTTGTGCTACAGTGATTAAAATTCTACTACTTTTGTCACATTATACAATGAAATACTTTTAATAATATACATATTATTATACATTAATTCTGATCACTTACATTTGTCTTAGATTCTACGTTAAGCCAATATATTTATGTGGTTCGAATTAGTTTAATCTATTTTTTTCTGGATTTAGAGTTCACTAATTTAAAGAAATCATCTTAATTAAATAATTTTTCTTTTCCATGCAAGTATCTCGATTTAAAATATAAAAGTTATTTGTGCTTCACGGGTCCAATGTTTATGGACGTGGCTTAAATTCTCTTTCAATATTAATATTTAAATCAAGGAAATCAGTTTTTGAAGAAATAAATTAAAGTATACGAGTACACATTTCTTCATTTTTTTACAAAACAAATATTTTCGTATTAAGATTCCTATTTTATCTTATCGTTAGTTTTGTAATTCAATTAAAAGAGAATGACTCTTTGTTGGCTTTATTATTCTCGCAAGCTTCTGTCTCGGGTAATAAGAAGCATTTTCTATCATTATTCTAACTACTGACTACTTAAATGTAGTTAAGTTATTCTATTCACAATTACGCGATAGTTCTTTTATGTAAATGGAAGTCGGTAATGGATTTATGTTGTTTTAAATTGGATTAACTTTATTAGTCGGTTCTGTAGCAAATTGTCTAAGACACAATGACACATTGTGTGAGACATCTATAGGATTCTTTCTGCAATAATTAATATTATTATATGGTGCATATATTTTTGGGATAACTACAATTAAACTAGCTCCTCAACATAATTCCTTGTTATTAACGTTTTGTTTAAATAAAAAATATATAACTCACTATGGAATTACAGGATCAAATCATTTTTGAAATGTTAAAATTTTCAATACGATGTTTATATTGATATTTAAAAAATAGCTTTTTAAAGATATCAATGTATTTTATTGATAATCTATATTAAATAAATCAAAATGTTCCCATAAATGGTTAATTAATTTTATGAACTGATAATTTTCAAATAAATCATTAATATAAATAAATTTCCCTTTTAACTCCTGAAAGAAATATGAGGAGTCTCAACCAACGAATTTAAACATTTCATGACTATTTATGTTTTGTATATTATTAGCCAATTAATTGGGCCTAGGCCGGTTGTAAAGGGATTAAGTCAATCCTTATTGACTGGGTATTTTGTCTTTCTATGGACAAATATGTACGGCTAAATTAATAAATACCTACCACTTATAGACAAAACGACAGGTATGCCATTTTGTCCAAACAAGCGCTATGCTATTTTGTCCATATGTCGATTTCAAAGAAAAAATATAAATATGAATCTATCTCTAGAAATTCTTATTTTAAGACAAAGATGAATCCTTAAGGGTTAAAATAAACACCAGGATAATATATAAGTGAGCGAAAGCTACCAATGTGTAATTAATCTGAATGTTAATAAAAACTCGTTACGGTGGAAAAAATTTTAAGGACACTGACGCTTAGATGTATGGACTGCGTTCAAATTTTGGCAGGTTGGCGAAAGCCATTTGGGTCATATGATAGCTCAGTCAGATGCAAGCTAGAAAGATCCAAAATCCAAAAACCACCCCATATGTCATTTTGTCCATATTTTCTCTACTTAAATGGAAAACTTTTTCGAGGTGAAGAATATCCGAATCGGAGTAGATCCCACGACCTCCAGGGAGGCAGTCCAGGGCATTAACCACTAGTCTATAAAAGGGGATAATAAACCATGAATGCATATAGTCATATATCCGTGATATCTATGAAACCACGATTGTGTCATTTAACATCGAATCGCCTAGTTTTACAATAAGTCGCACACACTAAACTTCGGACCACAAATGCACAAACCTAGAGTACGACAGTGTTGCATATAGAAGTGTATGACTTAAAATTTGGACCATGGGGACAGACGATTCAATTGCAGCGCCATGCCGCCATCTTCAGTCATGGCCATTTTGCGAGTATGGGAGATGATAAGCTATTTATGATCAAGTAAACAGACTTTCCCTAAATTGTGGCCAGCTTTTCAACCCGTTAGTTGGTCGCCATTCTTGTTACAAATTTTGTTTGTAAACCTTTGCAGACGATTCTCTCATCAAAAAGTTATTAAATTTATTAAAAAACAACCTGTGTCTTGAAAAACCTCTGTTTTTAATTATATTATATTACTAGATGATAGTATTAAATTGTACTTTTAAAATATGTTAGTCATAATTAATTCATCTGATTCAGTAGAAGTAATAAAAATCCCGTTCAATGTCAATGTTTTGTTTTAATCTAATCGAATTGATTATTCAAATTAATTTAAATTATATCATAATATAAATGAATCGGTTATCAAACGGAATTGTTATTGAACATAATTAAATTCAACATCTCTTTCACTTTACTGTTATTTTTCTTTCGGAAAAATACCTGAACTTTCCAAAGAATGACAAAACCAGAAAAGACGTTTACAGGCGCCATATCGAGTTTCTATGTCTATTAACTTTAAGTGGATATCAATTTCAATATCAAAATTGAGATATTTGTTTAAAAAAAACAAGTTTAAGATGAATTCAATACAATGAAATGCATTTTAGAATGCAATCGTGATAATGGATGAAATTTGCTACTTCTTGATGGCAGAAGAACATTTAAGACTATTTTATAGCAATCGTAAATGAAAACATTTTTCATCAAATGGAAAGTGTGATGGTGGTCAAGTTACAACGAGGAGAAAAGGGAAGAATAAGTCATAAAATTGACCACTTTATGTGAAATTTATTTCAATCGGTACTTTGAGAACATTATTTATAAATCACATAAATAACACTGTTGTTCAAAAAATCATAAAATTGCGTTCGTTTTCTTCTCTGTTAAAGTTAAGCAAAAAATACTATACCTTTAATCCAAGATTTACATTTGCCAATTTAAATATCATATCTCGAGACACATTTTTTTTGTCGCCAATTTTCCACATAAAGCAACACACGTGTAATTTTGCAAGTATAAAAATGTCGTTCTCATGCTTGGACATTACTTTTATGATACTTCTATATGTTATTATGTGATTTTTATATGCTCGAATCTCTGGCCAAGAAAAGCTAAAGTTGTAAACGCAATCAGCCGAGGAATATCGATTCTGGTCCAGAAAACATTCTGTTTTAATTAAAATATTCATTACTTATTGAATTGTCATATCATTTTTCTTCGTTCTCTCACATCATGTTTTATATTCTTGCTCCAAAGAACAATCCATGGAATGCGAACAATGCACATCCAAAAAAAGATTATTGATCTTTATCTGAACTATTAACATTTCGATTTTATGTATCAATAAATTTCGTTTTTTTTATATCGGAAAGATTGAATAAAAGTAATTAATAAGAATGATTCCGTTAAGCTGGCATGTGGTGATTGTGTTCTTAGTTATTGAATGAATGACATTGATTTCAATTTTGAACCATATGGATAGATTAATGTTATGATAAATCTAAAGATATTTCACAAAAGTAATCAAATCAAGAAAAAAAGCTATTGATCTTTTATTTGAATAAATTATTTTTTAAAAGAAAAGACAAAACAATTTATATTTCCTAATTTTATGATTTAAATATTAAAAGTTTATATTTATATTGATGCATATAAATTATACTATGATATCTTAACTAATAATATACATCCACGTGTTTGTGGGTCATTAACTTTTTATCCAAATTAGAATTTTTCCACAAATTCAATAAATTAAAACATCAAAAATATACAGTCGAAATGGCAATGCTATTTCAAATATAAAAATATATCCAAATAATCGGAAAAATGGTTCGATAAGATACTACTTCACTGAACAATTAATATTAATTTTAAGGATAAATCCAATTGAAATAGTGTTTGCCAAATTATGCAGTAAAGAAAGTTCAAAATCTAAAAACAAATAGGAGGGAATAAGTATCTAAGTATCTTTTCTCGGAAAATTGTACTTTAGTTTTGAGTTGTTCCTTTTTCTAATTATGACGAATTGCTAAACAAATTCATATGATTCTGAAGATGTAATAAAAATATAATAAATCCTACGTCTTGCAAACAAACTTTTACTCATAATAAAAAAAAACATTCAGTTCAACTTAAATAATTATTCTTTCAATAATACTATATATTAGATTCATTGTGCTTCAAAATATTTATTTTTTAAAAAATCTATTTTTTTAATAAATAAATTTGAAATTAAATCACTTAAACAAGATTGGGGCCCGGCCTCAAAATTCGAACAACTAATGTCGTCAACAATATTTGTATTATTTATTACAGGTTTTCAAAGCTTGAATTAGAATCAAAGAGATAAACCGGATCTTTCCAATATTAGTAATTTCCTGCTGTTCAATAAACGGATACAGATGAAAGTGTGAAAGGGATGGTCTTCTTCGCAGTAAGTGTGTTTTGTTTCGGTGGCAAAAAACTGTCAGTAAATACGCTCTATATAAAATAATTTGTTCATGGTGCTAATCACATCATAACAAATAATGATTCGTAAAAACATGCTATTCAATTGTCAATTGTGAAAGACTGGCAAATGAATAGGTAGGGCATTTGATAACTCCGATTACGTAAAACCAATTGGTTAGACCTAGACCGGTAACGGTTGTTGAGTCGTAGAAGAAGAAGAAACCAGATTAATCTAAAAGGTTTGGTTTTAATGTATCTAAAATTATAGCTCTAGCAATCTCTCTCATTTTATGGCTTCATATTCAATTTATATCTTGAATCACTAACATGAAATATCTCTAGGCTATTGTTTTTTAAACACATCCAAGTTATATTATTTTTCACTTTGTAAGAATTTTTTTTTCTTTGTCCGTCTGAATTATCAGCTTTTATGACTTAATCCTCATTAAGGTGAATGAAAGTCATACGTTTTCAAACATAAAAATGTTCTCAACAAAATTAAAAAACTATAAAATTTAGTAAATTACAACATAAATTTTCAATTTTTTCGTTAACATAATGAAAATTTTTAAATTATGTAACTAAATCTCCATAATTAATGATTCAATAATTAATTTAGTCGATTAATTAGATTAATCAAAAGACATTTGCTCATTTAAAAAGGTGAAGTTCGAGTATTAAAACAGTATTTATTTGACAGTATCTTTAATTCCATTGACAAATTGCTGCTAATTTAGCAACCTGTTTTACTCATTTACACCTACAAACGGGTTTAAAACAGTCATTAATTAAAGGTTGAAATTCCTGCGAAATTAAAAAAAATAATTTGATTAAAAAAATAATTTGTTCTGATTTTGGAAAGTTAAGCTAATTATTTTCTACAAAAGTAGAATTTCTAAAGATTTGTGGGCGGATTTGGAATGTGAAGAAAAGATTTTACTTGGCCAGTTTAACGCCTTTAGCTGGATATAACGGGTTTTGCTTTAGAATTTATGACTCGTTAATTACAATAAAACCATTTTGCGGGACTAACATATTGTTTATCTGTAAGGTTTGTAATTATATTGCCTTCTGAAGTTTGAATCAACTGCTAATAAATAACAACGAAAAAATATTGTCTACCCGGCCTCAAGCTATTTTGCATTGGTACTCGTATTGTTGAAGAGAGACTTGTTTAGAATTTATTTTCTTTAACCATCAAGATATGTATAATTTAATGCTACTACTCCTTTATTGTAATTGAAATTCCAATGCACTTTAACACATGTCTTACACTTTGTTCATCCACGTCGTCGCTAATTATTGCTTTCCGTCCCCTGCTTTATCCATCACATGCTAAAAGTCAATCAATCCCAAGGGCAAAGATTTATTTTAAAATAAAAAATAATCAAAAGTATTTCTTGAAAATTAAGGATTTAGTATTATATTATAGGATATAGTATAATCAATTATCAAATTTAACTAGGAAATTATAGATATTAAAGGATGTAGACATAATAGTTGGATTTAATAAAAATATACTCGTAGTTTAAAACAAATGTAAATTAAAATAAAATGGATTAAGATTTTTGTGGATAATTTTAAAGTATTAAAAAATAAATTTGTATTGATTGTAAGGAATTATAAATTATCAATTATAACGAAATAACATTACTTAAATTAAAAATATAATGTATAATTTTCATTTTTTCATTCGACATTCAAGTTGGGTAATACGGTAATATAAATTATTCAGTTTAAAAACGTAACTTAGGGAATTACATATATAACAAAATTCAAAAACTATTGAATTAATAAAATATATGTTTTATTATTATCTACAGTCGTATAGTAAGCTTAAATTCTTAAAACGATATGCATGCATTTAATTTTATAGATAAAACAACATTCTTTAAATTTCCACTTTTAAAATTTATTTCTGATAATAAATCTCTTAAGAGATATCCACAGTTTATAAAAAATGTAATAATAATTAAATAACACTCTAAACTTCACAAAAATCAAGTTATTTAATGATTTCAATATGTATTTGAACAATATTCATTCACTAAAAATTGAATCACTTCAAATTTTATCCAAAGTTTTATCCACATCACATCTTAAAATAAATTTAAGTATAAGAACTTATTAAAAGTGGCCTTCGGTTAAGAGGACATTTGAAAACATTAATTAGCAATAAAGTTCCTTTTTTGTCAACACAAACTTCATTCATTTTACGACACAATTCTAAATTCTTCAGATTTTAAAACGTAAACTAAAAGATTTAAATGACAGGTACGAGAAGAAACCTTCTCAAGTCAAGATTATCATTTAAGCAAAACTAACTGAAGAAAGAAAAGAGTTCTGGTCGAAAATGATCGTCGTCTCTCTCTGAGAAACATATATTATTATTTTTGTTGAGAAGAAATTGAGACAGAGAATTCTCGCAATATCAAAATCAAAGAGCTGTTTACAGTGATGACTGAACTTCCGCGGTAGTTTCGTTGAAAAATAATGCAAAATACGTTTACTACTCTAAAAACAGGTATGTAGGTAAATTCCTATATGTGTTTATTCCTGCTTATCGACCGTGTTTTATATAAGACCTAATGTATTTTTGGGTTTCTTAATATACAATTAAAAATAAAACTTATTGAGTTCCTGTCCAAAATCATTGGCTTCTTTATAAGACATTAAAATCTCTATATCTGTGTCTATTACTCAGTCTCTGAATAAGAGTAAAACTGAAATATATATAATTATTTGTATTACAACAAGCATCTGGAGAAACTCTATTCAATATATTTTTATGAAAATCTGTCAAGTAGAACACAATTAGTACTTAAGAAAGCAATATTTATTTCAAGCACTTGTGTGATTGAAAATGGTCTGACAGAAATAGCATTAATACTATAATAGAAATTTTATGTAAAAAAAGAAAATGTATTAAAAAAATATAAAAACAATAGTTATTTTCGTTTCAAGACGGTTTTCAAGAAGGAAGGCTGTTTCCGCTAGGAGACGATGTCGACGAAGCGAATAGTTTCCGTCGAGAAAACTAAATTAAACGTCGAGAAACGAATGCTATTTTTTCCAATTTTCATTTGTAAAATAACACAAAAATTAATTAAAATTAATTAAATATTTATATGGGAAACATTGAAACATAGCTTTGATACTCTGGGGGCTTTTTGTAATTAGAAAAGTTTCACTTTTAATTGAAGCATAAATTAATGAAAACAAGTACTTTTTATATCAAAATTGGGAAAAAATATAAAAACAAAATATTTTACTTCATAGTAATTAGAAAATAAATTTATAATTTTTGAACTGAATAACTTTTTTGAATTTGAATACAATAATTGAATAAATAAATAAAACAAATACTTTAATAATTTCTAAGTTAACGACAATAATTATTTAAATAACATGTGAGAAATGGACGATAATTAAACACGAGTAGAATTCTAGAAAACGAATAAAACAAGTTTTGAAGAAAAAGAATTGACTAATCAAATTAATGTTTGAATTGCATAATATCGATAAAATTTCCTGTATAACTTTTGAGTACTATTTAGCAATAATAATTCAATACTTCTAAAATAAACCTATGATTTATCAATGATGAAAATATTGAAACCTGTACTTATTTATATTTATATTCATAATCTCACATAAAAAAAGAGAATAAAACCGTCTCGATACTCCCACAACATAGTTACAATAAAATATAATAAATCAATCGGCTGTTCCACATTTATGGTACGACTTGACCACTTTTTGCAGAGAATTCTTTTATGACGGAGATTCCGTATCGGAATTAACTAAAGATCAGGTAGAAAAGTATAAGGAATTCACATCTCATAAGTCATACGAAATGGTCTAAAATTATCGAATGAAAATAAGAACAAAAAACATCAAAAACTTGTTGCTTAAAAAATTCTATACATAATGTATCAAGTTTTATTAATCGCCTTTCATCTTTGTATAAAACCATTTCGACACATTGTAAATTTATGAGGGAACGAAATTGGCAAAGGTGAAATTTAATATTTATAGTCAATTTACGCAGCGACGACGAGTATTCTCAAGTCTTTCACCATATCTACTTAACTAGACTGGATTGAATTGCAAAATAATAAAAGCCTATTAAACTGCTCTTTGTACTTAAACGTGTTCTGATTTGTTCAGCAATAAATTTGCAATGTTATAGAGATAGAGCCCGCATTCTGCCGTTTCTGGACACTAGAGTCTAAAAACGTTATCCAGCAATTAGAAGAAATTTATTTCGCCCATAACTCCATTGTAAAATGGTTTTAATGTGATTCAAGTGAGAATTCCTATAAAAAATAAGGTACTTTCCAAAGAATACAAATTAATTAACAAACAAGGTGATAACAAAAATCGTATTAAAATGGAAATGAAGTTATTCTCATTTAAACTTAACCTTGTTCGTTATCAGCGGTGAGATTTCGTTTTGCTGATAAGTATCAGAATTTCGGACAAAAGAATGACCATTTTTTATTATTGAAGGTAAATTAATTCGCTTAAATTAAAATTAAATTTTAAAAGTGGAACATTGAAAAGTCATTTAGATTACTTTTTCTACATATTGTTCACCTAAGCTTAATTAAAATTGTGTATGTTATTTCGAGCACATTTAACCACAATCTTTAAATAATAAATTTCCCTTTCAATTCCTATAAGGAACATAGGGGGTCTCAACCTCAACCAACGGGTTTTCGACATTTCGGTGACTTTGTTTTCAGTGTATTATTAGTCAATTAATAGCACCTAGACCAGTTGAAAAAGGATCCAGTCAATCCTACCCGCCCAGGGATCGAACCCTTGACTCCGAAGAGGCAGCCGGATGCGCTACCACATCGGCCACGAGAC